>KK351078.1:14782-32463 GCA_000671755.1 Glossina brevipalpis | reverse complement strand
AACTTCACAACAGTAATATTTTTGCTTCTTCTTCTTTCTTAGTTGAAAATCTTTAACAAATTTAAAGGAAACAAAAAAATTAGATTTTACTTAAACAATCTCTAATATACACAGCTTTCTAAGAACTAATTGCTAAAGCGCATGGTTCTCGTTTACATTTGTAACAAGATTTACGCCACTCAGTACCTGTCGTATATTTTTTATCTATTGTATTACAATGCGGTTATCAGCTAATAGTACGCTTGCCATGATTAGCTGAGCATCTTCTATTTCTTCAGCTACATTCAGAAGACCAACAAGTGAGAAAATTATATTCGGCTATGCCGAATCCTTTATACCCACCACTGTTATCTTGACTAAGTTGTAATAGGTGGGCGTGGCAGTGAAAGAACTTCCAATCTTTCTGTCAAATTTGAAGCTGATATCTGCGTTTTGCGGCCACAGGAATGTTTACCGCAAACATTAGATAGTTAAGCAGTCAGACAGATGGGCAGACGTACCGGCGGATACCTCTAAGTGGTTTCCGAAAATCTTACTAATCAAGAAAATATACATTTTATGTGGTTCCAGAAGCATCTTTCTTAATGTTACATATGTTTTCATAAAAAAAAAATTGAAGTCCAATATTGTATTAGATCGAGTGGGCAAGGTCAGACAGACAAGCTTGACAAGCTTGAGTCAACTTCACATATCGATTGCACCTTATGTCATATGAATTTCTGAATATACTAAGCGGAGAGATAAATATAATAAACTCTTATATGTACTTCGACGGCAAGACGAAGAAAGAGAAGTTTCATTTGGCTTAAGGCGTATGTTTTGTATTAATTTTTGTTTTCCACTTTTTTCAGCAAATAGGTTTTTAGAGCATTATATGGTAAGAAAAGCAAACGGTAGCAAGGAAGGTAAATGATTAGGGAAATATATGCGTGCGTACACGCAAACATAAAAATAACCATGAATCTCACGCTCACAAAAGCATATTTTAAAAGTTTTTTTACGAGTACATTCAAGCACGAGATTACCTTGCTCTACATATATAAACGTCAGGTATATATACGTATACCTCAAAAGAAATGCTAATGTCTGTAATTTCGTAAAGCTGAGAAAAATCAAAAGAAAAAAAATGCTGAGTACACATTCTAGCGATGTGATGTAAACTTATTAGCATTTGACTTATCTACATGATGGCCACTTTGGTGATGATGATGGAAATTGCATCAGATTGAAAGAACGATTACACAACCACATCTATAGACAGAGTCTTACGTATTCGTTTCTGTAAATTTTATTTCACAAAATTTCTATGGAAACCAACCCTAAATGCAAAATTTTAATTAATTTTTTTTATGAAACCGGCAAATATCTTTAATTATTCTCCATTTTTGTGTGTTTGTTTTAGCTTAGACTGTACAGTTATTTGTTTATATCGAACTGTACAGTTATTTATTTATATCAAACTATACAGTTATGTATTTATATATCGAACATTAAATGTATTTGTAAATGTGTGTTGGTACATAGGTATCCTGTTTGCTTGGATATTCTTCTACAACTCTTGTGTGCCTTAGAAAACAATTCTTGCCGTAATATTTATTATTACAATACCAAAAGTAATAGTAGATAACAAATCAGAAATTTGTTCTTGGTATTGTTCCTTGAAGAAAGTACACACTCACACTTATACCCTTCATAGCACACAGTACAGCAACAGCAGCACCATGCTCACTCAAGACATCTCCTCGAATGACGACCCTTTTGTGTGTGGTTTTGAAATATCATTTTGACCGTAAGCCAATATTATGGCATTAAAGCCGCAAACTCAATTTTCAACATTTGCAAAATATCTAAACTTTTAGACTTACTATCAAGAGTTGAGCCAATCGAAAATAGAACTAAAAGTGAAGAAGTTTACTTCGTTTAGCATTTTCTGGTTGTTCCTGTTTGCATTGTTTTGTATAAACAGCGTTGTGTACATAAGGCTTTTATTCTGTCCCTCTGTTCTCTCAGAAATCTTATACATATAAATGCTTATGCCTCCGTAGAGAGGATAGAAAACCTCCGAAATGCGTAGTAAATTATGATTATGGTTTTAACTCTTAGTCTTGCTTAGCCAAGTAAAAGTAATAAGCGGTGACATGTACGTCTTTGCAAACGTTTCTAAAACCATAAGACATATGTTTATGAGGGCATATACAAGTGTTGTCGTTAGAATGCTTCGAAGCATTAGAAAATATATTTCAATTTAAAATTTATTCTTGTAGGTATGCAATCTTGTATAAGTTGAGGTTTAAAATTAAATTCAAAATTATAAAATAATGATTCAAAAATTAAATGTTATTCTTTTATTATTGAACTGATCCCGCAATGAGATTTCTGAATTAGAAACAAGAAGGTTTCTAGTCATCGCATTGAAATATTAGGAATTCATTAACAAACGTTTTAAACAAAATCATTAGGACTAATGAGGACTACTTGCATTTGTATGGCTATGTACAACAACAAATACTTTCATATTAGGCTACAATTTTTCGTATTCCCTTGATCGGACTGCTGTAAGGAATGAATGAATTGCGTAGTCGAACGATGTTGACTGACTTTTTTAACTCTAAATAGATAATATGGATATCATCGATGTTTATATATCCAACATGACAACGCGAAGAGCTACATAGCTCATGAAGTAATGTTTTCGAAACATCACATAAGTATTCGTAATGCATAGCAGAACACGTTCGTACAGGTGTACGTTCACATAGAAAATAAGATGAATAGGTTCAACACAATATTTTAAAGAAAAACGATAATTTTCTCTCTGTTAATTTTAATTTCAATTATTTTTTTTGCCCTTTTTGGTCTCCAATCATTTATAATTCAGTTTTTACTTTTCAATGTTACTACCGTTTTCTTTTTGTCTGATTAAATCTGATTAGTGATTTATGTATCTTTCTTATCGGCGATAATGACGATACTTAAGAGTCAACAATGATGACATTTTCTAAGAATACCGCTCTGGCTATCACGGCTTTGCTTTAATAAACTCGAAAACAGAAGGCAAAGTGACGTTCGTTCGTTTTCTATAAACAAACTACTTTATATAAATAACAGCATATAGGCAAAATTAAATAAAAATCAAAGTTATACAAAGCTTGTGTAAGATTTTAAAATGACATGAAAGCGAACATCAGTCTTTTTAAAAAAAAAATAATGATAAAAAAATAATCAACAGAATGTGTGATGCTCACGTGTGTGTGGTGAAGCGCTTCAGTGCTCCCGGCGAAGTAAAAATGCTATTTTTATTTTACAAATTTCTCCCGCTACCTAACAGTGTGAACAGTAATTAAGTATGTTTTATTCCTATTAATTTATTTAAGTTATCAGCAGTTCTGTTTTCAGACTAACTTCAAAGCTACAAGTGGATGACACGTTACGTTTCATCAAAGAGCACCCTCAAATGGCTGAAAGCTCTAATCAAAGTTCTTTCGAAGGTCGGAAAAGTAAGAACTAGGATAAATTCAATGGGTTCGACAAACAACAGTAGATTAAGTTAATTTCTTTATTCTGAAATTTATGGAAATTTTATTTCATGTCTTTAGATTTTTAATTTATAATCAACTCACAAATTCATAAATAGATAAAACGGAACTACGCAAATTAAGAAGTTTCATTACAATAATGGAAGGTGCAATGCAATAGCTCACGTGAACGGAATTCGGTTGAGGCCAGAGTTAATCAAAAGCTGCTTACGCAGCTGTCATTCATAGAATGAATCACAATAGCAAGAAGTGGGAAGATTATATTTAGCTGGACCGAACTTTTTATGCTCATCTTTGTCTTAGAAGAAGTAAATAATTTAGATTTTAATAGGTGGACGTGGCAGATTTTTCTGTTTTTCTGGAATATCGCGTAAATTTTTTGTTATATACTCTATGAGTAGTGAACAAAACACAAGAAAACAGAGTTTATTTTTCAGCTTATTTTAATTCCGTATGCGTAGCCTGTGAGCGATTTGACCCATTTTTAATAGCAGAAGGTATTTAGTAGAGCATTACGCAATAATGTGAAAACAAGAATATAAATAAATTAAAAAAAAAAAAATGATGTTATAGAATTAAAATTCACATTAAGCTGAGACTTAAGCTGCAGAGTTTATTTAGTTCATTTTAAATTGTTCTGCATAAATCTACGAAGGTATATAAAAGATATCTTTTAATTCGTCACACACACACACGCAATTATAACTTTTAAATACCAAAGTTAAAGAAGTTTTAGCAAAGTTTACATTACAAAGAAAGAGACATGCAATGAATTTTCATTTTCTTTTACTTTATAAATAATAAAATAATGAATTCTATAAAAAAGAAGAAAAAAAAAGAAATTCAATATAAAAAAAAGATGCAACCGATTAAAGGTTGTCATCTCTGCTAACGTGCAAAACCAGCGATTTTATATTCTGCGGTGAGCTTAATCTACTTAAATGCTCAATACAATTTAGTTTCTTCTTAGCTTTGCTTGAAGTTAATACAAATATACTTATTTGAATTCTTAATTAGTTTAATCAATCACCTGTAGCAGTACATGAAGAGCAATTGAGTATGTGCTTTATTTAACAACTTTAACACTCTAGCATTAAACGCAATTTTGGCCTCAATCAACAACTATGGCACAAGTGAATACTTCTAAGAAGATACGCTTTGACTTTAAACACAAATAGTCAAGTGATCCTTATGATTATGTAAAATTGCATTTGTTGTCAATTCATCGAATCACCCTAAATTGAAACAGCGAAGATTCTTTTTTTTATTACCTAATGCACGAACTGTAAGAGAAATCGATGTGCTTTCTTGTTCTAATATTGGCGACTTTATAACGAATGTGATGTTAAAGAGCAGCAATCACAATAAAACTCTCCATTATCGATTGTGTTATAAAAAAGTTAAGTTATGAAAATCAATTATTCCGTCTCTGCGATATGACTTAGAATGCGGCTGTAAATCCTCAGGTTTATGTCATTAGTTTAATAGGGAAAAGTTGCTCTAGTCTTTGCTTGAAGTTAAAAAATAATTAATATGTCTTAATATGCTTTAAGAAAGCATTGCGTATGTGTGTAAACTAGTTCTAAGATGAGATTATTATGGCATTGTATATATATATATATAAACGTGACATATTCTAGGAAGATTTACTTATCATCTGTCGTTTAGTCTGGTAACGTTCACTAAGATTGAGATAAAAGATTGATATGTAAAGCTTATACTATTCTTTCAATTTGCTGTTTCGCCCCTGTCTAATGCAGCTTATTGAAAATTTCGTACATCGAAAATTTAAAGAAATTTTCATTAACAACCCATGCCTTATAACTGAAATGGAGTTTAAATATTATTTGAATATTTAACAGAAACACCTATATATTTGTGTGCATTTGCGTTTAATCAGAAGTCATATAAGATATGATTAAACAAAATTTACTTCTATTGATAATATCCTAATTATAAAAATGCGCCCTACACTTAATTAAAAAAAAAAAAAGAACAATTCTGTAAAATGACAACGAAAAATGTTTAGGTTGCTTCCTTCAGATCAGCAATAAAGTTTTATAAAATAACATTGAATGGGAAAATATGTTAAAAATATTAAACAACAATTCACAGAATTTTTTATGCCTTTCTTTCGATCTGTTTTAGTTAAATATTTGTTATCAGGGCAGATGTGGACCTAAAAGATGAAATAACTTCTACCTCTGACTATCAAAGCACTATGATCTTGAGTAGTACGTATTTTGACACTGGCTATGTATTGCATAAAAACCTTAAATGAATGAAAAATGTTTTTCAATTAATTCGGAAAATTTGTGATCGACCCTTAGTAGTTCGTAAGAATACATTTTATTTATAGTCGTGAGTCAAATATAATTCATAATTTATTGACTTTTTTGCGTCTCTGCTACAGAGTCGAGCTTTTAAAGGTACATTCAAAAAGTCCAGAATTCACTCAAAACTCTGTCTTTAAAAGAAAAAAGAAGAAATACTTCTTGTGGACAGATATAGGCATAACAGGAAATTTTGTTATTAGAAGTTATTCGACTATTAAATTTCAACTAAAGAACCTGATTTACCTTAATAAAACGCATTAAATTTATAATCAATAAGTTTACATGACTAACGATGGCTTATTTGAACGGAGACGCAGTGCGATAAGAGAAAGATACTTTTTAATAAATTAAAGCAAATAATTAAGAAGAATAAAAACAATATAAATTTCATCAACTATTAATTGGTTTACATAAAAATTGTTATTAATAATTATTATTAATTATTATTAATTAATGAGTTCACATAATAGGATGACTCTTTGTTGTTGTTTATACGGTAAATATGAATAAGTAGAATCGAATAACTTAAATTCAAAATTGTGACGATTCGATGTGAGTGAAATGCTGCTTGCACAGTAGAGGGCTCTAAACATACCATAAACTTCAACTGATATGATGTTAATTTGTCATCAAATGATTTTTCCACATATTTAAAACTGACAGTTTCGGCAACATGTTTTAATATTTTATTAAACACAATATATGTTAGTACCTTTTTGCTGATTAGAATTGGGTAATGAATCAAACGTTAACGTACAAAGAATATGCAAGAAGTCCAAGTATTAAAACTTGTGTTACGCATAAAAACTTTGATGCGTTAATGATATTGCACTAAATTGTTGCATGAAATCATTCTACCTATATTTCAAAAGATGCTCATATTTTTTTCATTAGAACTCATGACGCCAAAAGCGGAGATTATGCGTTTCACTAAGCGCACGATCTATTTTTAGCAAACAGTCAGCAGCTACTTCATTCGATATTGTTGGTGCAAGCGTTGGCGATAAAGCTGTGCCCTATAAACTGGATTTTCTATTAAACTGGTTTTTTTCTAATAATTAAGTTAAGTACTGAACTACAGATTACTATCATCGGTTCAGCGGTGTGCCTGCCTAGTTGGCTCAACGCTCCGGTGCACTTAAGCACAGAACTATTTTCAGCAAACGACACTCTGCGTCCCTCGGACTTTCTGGAGTAGTCCCTACAAACTTCCGCTATTCTCAAGGTACCAGAACAAATACGTATTGGGTATAGTGCAGAGTTTCCCTCTGATCAGAGGGTTATAAATCTAGCTTAATTCCCAACAACCACCTCGATACTTTCCAACGGGTTGCAACAGCGATCAGATAACAAGGCATTGTCTCAGTTTGTTGACGCAGCCAGCATGGTACAAAGAGCATCCTCATTTGTGCACCTGATAGCCGAGGATTTAATTGTTCATTTTAGGTTTTCTGTACACCACACAGAAGTGAACATTCTCCACTTAATTTTAAGGATTATTGTGTACTTGGAGAAACATCGACACCACCAGCAACGTCTCTAGTGCTCCTAATTCAACTACTACCTCAAGCAGTCATAGACAGCTACAGGCTGCCCAGTGGTATTATGACCTAAATAGCAGAGAACAATCGGGAAGAGAAGTGATCTAAAATAGAAGCAATTCCAGAGCTTTCCTCCTACAATCCGAAAAATTCCTCTTGCCCAGCTTTAATGATTTAAAAAAAAGCATGACGTTTATAGCTGGAATCAGGTGAAAGTAGAAAATTCGGCACATATATATTCTGTTTGCCCAGAACATAATTTACCTAACTATAGACAGAAACTGGAATTTTACCATAATGAGCAGCAGCTGTTAACATAAATCATACACGTTGCTCCTGTCGTCACTGGCACGGCTCGCTGATCTGCTTTCATCAACTAACGATACTCTAGTGATTGTCACTATTATTAATTTTGTTGTGCAATGATGATAGCACCGGGGGATCGTAAGATAAGATAAAATTATAAAAGTTTACATGAATGTTGGCGATAGTCCCATAAGGCACTATAGCTGAATACCGCTATAGTTTTCCAAATTTGCTTTGCAATATAATAATACTTCGCTTTTTAGTTCAAGTCAATGAACTCATAAATCAT
Source organism: Glossina brevipalpis (assembly GCA_000671755.1). Classification (NCBI taxonomy): domain Eukaryota; kingdom Metazoa; phylum Arthropoda; class Insecta; order Diptera; family Glossinidae; genus Glossina; species Glossina brevipalpis. The sequence goes on along the minus strand of KK351078.1, from coordinate 24,455 downwards.
AAAATTGCTGTAGTTATCTCTATTAGAAAAAAAAAATTCCATTTCGCAGATAAAATAAAATGTTATGTAACGTAGCTTACCTTAATGTCAATCCAGATTTATGTCTTATGGTGTCCGCAAAAAAAAAAGAAAAAAAATTATATCCGACAACTGTGTCAAAACAACGTCATAATTTACAAAAGATCACACGTATCCTTTCATAGGTAGAAGTCGTTAAACGCGATGTTAGTAATATTTTCCAATCTGTCAATGGAGGAGAAACTTACTGCTTCAGAGTTTTTCCTTTTTCACAATAGCTTACATGTACACACACATAGACTGACACATAGCCACATAGACAAATATAGAAAGGAAAACAGAAAACTGTATGCAGGTGTCTCTTAGACAAATATACGTAGCTATGCTCTACATAATTGCCTTCCAAATAAAGATTAACTTTAGTATTTTTACACTTATTACATATTGTCGGTATTTGTCACTTCAAACGCCGGACAGTACAGAGAATGAAAATAATCCTGTTCATAACAATACAAACGGTACTCGGCATGTAACATATACGACCGGTATAATCTATACAAACGCTTTTAAACTTGTAATGATCAAATATTATGCTCTTCGGAAAATATTAAGAGTGTCTATTTCTGGCTCCTGGGTCGGGTCATCGGATCCATTTAAATCCCGCTGTAGTTCAAATTTACAAATATAATTTATTCGGACACTTTCGGGGTTAAATACACTTCGAATCTTAAATATTACCTATCTTTCCATCAACGTCATTTAATCTCGTCTCAATAAAACATTAGTAGGCCTCATGTCCCTCGTCCTATCGAATGATTTCAGACAAAATTTTACCTACCACGACCTATTCCGTCGCTTGTCAGAAAATCAAAGAGGAAGCGGACGCCTTTCGTATCTCGCATCTTGGTTTTCATTCTCCAGTTTGGCTTTGGCAAACTCCTTCGTTCTCTTTAATAGAGTTTCCATCATTCGATCTTAGCCTACTACTTTACTTTACTTTACTTTACTGCTGGTGACAGTAAACACAACAGTATTTGTCTTAATGGTAGTAGTCACGTAAAGAAATTAGGGAGGCACAGTATGGCCCAAAACGAAAGCACGACTTTGGCCTTTAAAAACTTAGCATTAAAAAATGGATTATAATTTTGTGTAGCTGTGTTTAGGACACAGAAAAATAAAATCTATATATTTTTGATAAATGTGAGAATCCAAGCCGATTTAATAATTCTTATATGCTGTTTATCTATCGAATTGAAGTGTGTTGTTGAAATTTTTACGAGTGCAAATATTAAGGTAAAAAGCTGACACTTAGCCGAGACTGAAACATGTTCTTGATGGTGACCATTACGGCCGCAATATTGTAGTTGCAGTTGAAATACGCGAAAGTTTCGTATGTTTGTTATTGCATCTATTTAGATGAATTCTGGATATTTTATGCGCTACAACTTACAAATTCTTCTTAGTTTGATTACATTCACTTTTACATTAATTGTATTTAATATGTTTCTTTAACATAAGATGGTGATATTATGCGTTCGATTTCAAGTTAAATTTCTTGAAAAAGCTAAAGAGGTAAAGTTTGAGAATTAATGGGCTCGAATCAAAAATAAAGAATAATTTGCGTCAGGTGTAGAAATTAAGGGAAACAGATGCCGATTTTGTGCCGAAAGTACAGCTGTTCTTCAGAGAATATCTACCCAACCATTAATTTCGTTATAGAAAACAAAGCCCTATTCGGATAAAAAATAAGTCGTGTATTGAAATCATTGTTCCCCGCAAAGAATAGTGGCTGGCTGGTGAACTTCAGTATGACTTCGGTATGAGACGGCAGCTGTGACACATAATGTTGCGAGAAATATTCCTTACAGCGCAACGGTCAGTTTTGAATGGAGTTCTAATTAACTACATTTTTTCTAATGTTTCTCAAATTAAAAAAAACAAGAAAGAAAATTATATTCGGCTATGCCGAATCTTTTTATAGGCACCACCGTTATATTAAAAAAGGGTGAAAAACTAAATTTTATTGGGTGGGCGTGGTAGATTTTTCTATTTGTATGGAATACCGAGTAAAACAGTCAGTCACGGAATACCGTGAAAAACGGCCAAAGCAACAGACAGACTATACTGTAGGCGCGGCTTGTAATTGATTTGGCTCATTTTCAATAGCAACGTATGTGAAAAAACTTTTAATATTTCTGCCAAATTTGAAGGCGATATTCTCATCTTTACGACCAAGAGATTGTGTACCACAGACATTACACAAAGAGACAGACGGACATGCTTAAATTGATTCTAAATTTGATGCCGATCAAGAATATGTACACTTTGTAGTTTCCTTTTGGGAGTTACAAATCAAATAACAAAATGAAATATATCCTTCACCTTCGATGGTGGTTATAAAAATATGGAAATCTTGTGAAGAAAAAAATAGTTCTAAAAAAAAGGGACTGTATAGTCAGGCTTCTACAGTAACACAAAGAATACAAATGTTTAAACACATGGGATGTAATTGCTCTTATCCCCAAACAAATTATGCAAAAAATTGCAAAGTTAAACAATGGACAACGATTCAATACTTCACTCAACACTTACTTGCGCCGAATAAGTTGGTGGTTGCAACACATAAACAATTTAAATCAAATCAAATTTAAATCGAATCATATCTTTGAAATTTTGGCTATCGCTTGATTTCATTCTTAATTGCTATTAAACTATGCAAACTAGAAGCGCGCTAAGAAAGTCAAAAGGGGCATAACAACAAAAACTAAGAGACTTCACGCATATTTAATTAAATTTATCTCGTAGAAAAAAAAACTTTCATTACAAAATCACAAAGATGTGCTCCTAGGTTGTGAATACATAAAAATTGAAAAAATTTTTCCTTTTCAACAATTTGAATAAAATTAATGAGCCACAAGAATGGTAATTGCGTATAATATAAATTTTCTTTTACGTTAAAATATTCTGTGATTACCAGTGCAATTCAACAAAAGTTTTCGGCCTTTGTTGGATGAGTTAAACGATCACAAGCATAGCTTTACATCGCCTTGTAATGTAAAATAATTTCGTATGCAAGTCAAGAGACCAGACCACTTTTGCACGGCGCAATGTTAAGTGAAAAAGTAACGAAAAAAAATTGAAAAGACATATGAGTAAAAGCAAAAACTAAATTAAGAGAGAGAAAGAAAAGTAATATTCGCGTCTTAAGACGAATTTTGATTTACTTACAACTTAAGAGGAAACACGCGGAATACTTCCGTTACGTATCAAGTAGTTTGGGATGCTTGGAGTTATACTTTCTGATTCGTGTTGCGCTGAAATGATGCAGAATGTTTTGGATTGCTTCGACATGCGCTAAATTATACCGGAAAAGGGCTAAACCAACCGACAGTGCCAACTGCCACAGATCCATCATACTAAAAAGTCAAAACTTTGTTTTTTTTTTGGTTTGTAAAAAAATTGGGATGAACGAAGCCTTTAGTTTGAGACTTATATTTCCAGTATTTTGATTAATGTTTGACTAATTGGTTATGTGACTTCCTTCATGAACGTTCGAGAAGAAAGCGAAAGTTTCAAAACTTGTTTCTTAATACTACGGATGTTCCCCAAAGTCGGTTAACGTATAACAATGCACTCAGCTGTTTATCTATCTATCTGAAAGTCATTGGAATTAATAGTATTTCTCAAAATACTCTGTTCCGTTCTCGGAGTTATAGAGTTTCCTCAAATGTGTATGACTACGATTCAACGAATAAAAGCCACAACATCTTGTGTCGTAAACCAAATGCGCTTTTTTTTTAATCGACAGTAGTATTCGGTAGTAAAATGACTATTCAGATTTGATGTTTAAATCTACCATTAGTGCACTAATAATAATAAAAAAATATATAAACCATTCTCATGCAATAATTTATCATAATCACAACATTCTCTTTTAGTTGTAAACTGAAAATCTTTGCAAGTCAAACAACACGTTTCTTGATGTTTACCTATTTTATAACCAACAGAATCACACATTTATTTTATATTCGTATACTGTAAGTAATTTCTCTTGAAATCTTCTTGTATTTTAAATTAATTTTGAATATCTAGATATAATTTCGATGTTAAGTAAACATTGTATCTTAAATTAATTACAATATCATGACTCCCCAAACCAAAGAGTAGCTAAGATACAAACATTACATTAATGTTAAGCAATAATTACAATGTTTTGCAAAAAGTAATCATTCTGTCTTGTCCACCCATTCCCGCCTTCACAATACAGCAATAAAATGTTTATTTAAAATTATACAGTGAGTGTAGCAATGTACACGCACATTTGTATAGTGTAATAATTATATGTAAAAATTAAAGAAATTCAAAGGCTGTATGTAAATAATAAAATTTTATAAATAAACAAATTTTTTGTTTTGTAAAATTATTTTTTATATAATGCATAGAGCTACCTCTGCGTTAAAAATTGAAGAAGTACATGCTATTTGCCGAAAGGTACAGAGTTCGTTCAAAAACTCAATTGTCTACTTCTTTCAACTCAGTCTTGCGTCGAGGCGTCTTGAGAATTGCTTTCTAACCAAATTCGTAGCAATTTCTCAAATAGCAATTTGGCCATTAGTTGACAAATTATGCTTATCTTTGCTGAAGATGTCCAGTATTTCCTTAGGATACATTTACAATAAATGCACATAATTATTTTTCGTTTACAAAGTTGTTAATCCTAGTTCCGGCAAATCACATCCATTCATACTTGCGCAGTAAGTGAAAAAAAACTAGAATTTAAAAATGAATTAAATGAAATGTGCACGCAATTACACTAATTAGGCATATAGTGCATTGTGGCAAAGAAAACATTATCCGCACAATACAAAAATGTTGATTAAGATAAAAATTTCTGCAGCTATAAAATAGAAAATCAAAAGTTCCTTCAATGCTTATTAACAACAATCACAAAAGTTTAATGAGAAAAAAAATCATACGATTGCATTTAAAAAAGCGTCTCTCTCTCTCTCTCTCTCTCTCTCTCAACGTACCTTTGAATTATCGAAATTTCTCTGTGAAAATTCTTAAAATAAAACGAAAAGGATGGTCTTCGTTGTAAAATCAATTATTTGTATTTCGATTTCCGAAGCGCTTAACTCAAAACATGCGAAGCGCATAAATTCGAAGAAATTTAAATGAATAAAAATTTTCAAAAGTACATGAAAAATTGACTCAAGACTCTGCAGAAGTGATTTGGATATATTTCGCTAGACCCTTTAACAAATGTATTCATATGAGCTTGGGCCAAAGAGAATTGCGGATTAAAAGCAATACCTAACTCATAACACTAGCACCATGGTTTTAGCAATGTAGCTACATTCTTCAGGGCCATTGCTCTATTTGGATTTAGAAGAACATCGTTTTTAGCATTCTAGTTACCTTCATCGCTAAACATTACCCTCCCGTAAAAGATGATCTCATTTTCAACGTGAGCTTATGAGAATTGAAGTCAAAGTTTTCGATTCACCTAAAATTTCAGAAAGTTTTGTTGCCCTATTCTATTCTAGTACAGAACGGCGCACACAGCCCAAGAAGTTTATACATTTTTATACTTCTATCTATAATCTCAAATTTTTCTTCACAAAACAATTCCTTTGCATCTTTGCTTAAAGTGTTAAACTTCCGGTCCCGGATAGGTCTCCCAGTTCCGATCCCGGATTTCGTAGGAACCCTGCCATATCTGGTACGTGTCCCATAGGTCTCCCGGTCCCTTATTTCGCAGGATCCCGAGCCTATCTGATACGTGGCTCGAATTTTTTTCCGCTCAAATTTTTTCCGTTCAAATTTTTTCCGTTCAAACTTATTCCGCTCAAACTTAATCCACTCAAACTTATTTCGCTCAAACTTTTTCCGCTCGAACTTTTTTCCGCTCAAATTATTCCCACTCAAACTTTTTCCGCTCAAACTTATTGCGCTTAAGCTTTTTCCGCTCAATGTTTTTCCCGCTCAAACTTTTTTTGATCAAATTTGTTTCTACTCAAATTTTTTTCCGCTCAAATTCTCTTAAATTTTTTCCTTAAATTCTCTTAAATTTTTCTGTTAAATTTTTCTCTTAAATTCTCTTAAATTGTGCTCTTAAATTTCCTTAAATTCTCTTCAATTTTTCTTTCAAATCCTCTTCAATTTTTGTCTTAAATTCTCTCAAATTTTTCTCTTAAATTCTCTCAAATTTTTCCCTTAAATTGTCCAAAATTTTTCTCTTAAATTCTCCCACATTTTTCTCTTTAATTCTCTTAAATTTTTTCCCTTAAATTCTCTTCAATTTTTTCTTAAATCCTCTTAAATTTTGCTCACTAAACAACAATATGACGCAATGATATATCATTTATCGAAGTATTGCTCTACGTTTTTTTTATTTAAATTTTCTAAAATAAATAAAAATGTATAAAAACTTTTCATAAACATTGCTTACATAAATATTATATTACATACAAGCATATAAAAGTACATAGGCGACCCTTATATATTTGTAGTCGATGTTCCCTTTCCCTTTTTCTCTAGATATAAAAAGAAATATTAAATTTCAGATAAACGAATAATAAAACACGAAAATATGTATTCGGCAACAATGTTTGCGATGGTTTAGTTGATACGTTTAAATGTGCGTGGGATAGCATGGCCGATTCACACACAGGCAACTTTGGTGTTAGAAAGCAATAGAAACAGAAATCAATATAAATGTCTCTATCATTAGGTTTATTTGCGTAAGAAAAACATGCGCGAGAGTAAAACAAAGGGATTTGTAAGCAAGAGCAACTGTGTAAACTCTTCTTGTAGTATTATACGTAATGCAAATAAAATCCGCCAATGATTGTAATGATTGATAAGATGTCGTCGATTGGCGTGTCTATTACTATCATCCATTTTTATTCCTATGAAACGAAGCAATCATCCTAATGCATCTGTAATTAAATTTCAAAACGTCTTTCAGTAAAATTGATCGTTAACAAAAAGGAAAAACTAAAAATTTTATACAACAAGTTCTACTTAAAGTACTGTTCAGCGTTACCCGCTCCATTTTCCCATCTTTTTGATCAAATATAAAGTCCATGCGGAAAGAATACCATAATCTTTTGAACCCGTCCATGCATTGCATCATATCGTTGTCTAATAACAAATGAAAAAGCGCTGCTTCCTTAGGAGGTGTTTTAACATTTCAGCTGAACACATAAACATGTAGGAAATAGTACATATGGATACCTTTGACTATGATGTTCCCCACTTAGGACAATGATGTTTGGCTTTTGTGATAGCTTTTAGAACCCTTTAAGATATATCAAAAAACTGGAGATGTATTATTACTTTAAAATTTTTTATAACGCGGTTTGCACATTGTAATTGTTGTCCAACTACTAGCACACTGTTCATGATGAATAGTAACAATAACATTTTTTTTTTGTATCTTTTATAACATAAAGCATGATTTAAATTCCCATTTATGTTTGAATTTTCTATTTTTGTGCAGTTTTTGTAAGCATTTTGTTTATTTTTCCATGCTGCTTTACTATCAATTATCTTAACAAAACCACGTAAACACTGTGTGACAGACAAGTTTGAGCTAACTTCAGAGCAGTGAAAAATTACTTGACAAGCAATTTATGCTTTATGTAGTTCAACGAAATATTCAAATTCGAGTGAAAGTCAATTGATTTCTATGAAGCGTTAATTTCTATACTTTACTAAACTAAAGTTCAATAGATAGTAATACCTTTGACAATTGAACCTGAAACTGTACTGAACTGAAAATAGCTTATTGATAATATATCAAGTAAGGAAAATAATTATGTCATGCGGGATATTTTATGTTTTACTCATAACGTCTATCTCTCTTCTTGCTACACACACTACATTATAACTACAGATGCTGCGGTCGTAAGTTATGATTAGAAAACTTTGTTGATTTCATAAAGTTTTCTATATCGCAGATTATTAAATAGAAACTCATAAAAGAACCGCAAGAGGACTACGAAAGCCGTACTTACGGTATGAATGAATGAGATGGGAAAGGGCAGAAAGTAATATTAACGAAGTTTTGCAAATAGATTTAGAAAAGCAACGCAATTTGATTCAAAAATTACGAAAATATTTCTTCCTCAAAAATATTTAATTATATTTTCTAAATAAAAAATATTCTAAATTAATTTTTAAAACAAAATAAAATTAAAAAAAAAAAGAATTGTTATCCAAACAACTCAACATTGTCCTTTCAAAAAAAAAAATATATATATATATATGCACCAAAAAAACTTGCGTTCAATATCTCTAACAAATAGTAAGTTCCAGTACTGTTATCGTTGTAGTACAAAAGATAACAAATGAACGAATCAATTTTTTATTTTAATATAATTTTTTGGCTTCCTTTCTTTTCTTTTTTCACAAGTTTTCTAATCTAACGTTTTATTAGGAATATTGCTTAATTACGCACCATGTGTTTAGTAATAAAATCTTTTCGCCATTCCTAATATTTTATGAATGTATTAATATATTGAATTGTTGTTTTTGAAATACAAATTTATAAATATCAAAGTAAAAAATAAATAAATAAGAAATAAACTCAACTCTTCGAAAGTTTCAATCTCTCGACTCAGAATCTTAAGTCTTTGATAGGAAAGAAGTGTAGAAAATCCCACCTTTCGACAGAAGGTACAACGATCTATGCTTATATTCCAGCGGACATTATATTCTTGCAAGCCTAGACAAGTAGCTATCATTCATAAGAATCCTTTAATTCAAATTTTGAAAATTTTTTTTCAAAAACTTTAAATTTTTTCGAATTTATTTACGACTTCTAAAACATTGGGCAGTGACGTATTTCAAATTACTTTGCTGTGTTAGAGTAAACAGAACTTTTTCTAAATTTGCGTCGTTACCTATTGACGGCTGCTTGAATTGGAAAGTTACGATCTTCATTGATGTTTTGTCAAACATGCATGATAATCGAATGTATAGTCGCCGAATAGTAGCGTTGTAAGTAAGGGCATATCGGTGCATCTGTGGTTTGAACACCATCCCTTATCAGAAAGGCTTTCTCTCGAGTTAAATTTTTGTATGACTTCAAATTTTGCCTGTTGCTTCACAACGTCAAGGAAGGATTTAAAATAGAACAGGAAACTGTTGCATACAATCTTTTCCGTAAGCATTGTGTGTACAAAAACAGCGCTAACATAGTCGCGCGTTGCGAGCTAGTTCCATGTACCAAAAACAATACATACATATATACATAAAACTACATGCAAAGCCATATACATATATACACACACACACACACACACACACATATATATATATATATATATATATATATATGTTTGTACAAACTCATGTATGATTATCTTAAATTCTTTTGTACGCAGAAAACAATAAGAGAGAAGATAATGGACGGGAAAAAACGAGTGAAAATCATAAAGCTTGTGAAAAAATTTTTTTTTTCGTTACCAAAATACGATGCTCATACATAAGCGCTGGCACTTATTCCATCTAGAAAAACCACTTGGAAAAGTACATACATAGCAGTGCACAAGTGTCTGTGTTTCGGTGAGTATAGTGTTTCACAACTACAAGCAACACACACACACACACACATATATATATATATATATATATATATATGTGTGTG
>KK351078.1:0-14772 GCA_000671755.1 Glossina brevipalpis | reverse complement strand
CACACACATATATATATATATATATATATATATATGTGTGTGTGTGTGTGTGTTGCTTGTAGTTGTGAAACACTATACTCACCGAAACACAGACACTTGTGCACTGCTATGTATGTACTTTTCCAAGTGGTTTTTCTAGATGGAATAAGTGCCAGCGCTTATGTATGAGCATCGTATTTTGGTAACGAAAAAAAAAATTTTTTCACAAGCTTTATGATTTTCACTCGTTTTTTCCCGTCCATTATCTTCTCTCTTATTGTTTTCTGCGTACAAAAGAATTTAAGATAATCATACATGAGTTTGTACAAACATGTATATATATATATATATATATATATATGTATATGTGTGTATAAATGTGTACAGAAGAATATATCGTGGATGGATGGAAATTTTTACATCGCAATTGTGGGTTAGAGACATATGAACTCCGATCTATATAAACAGTTTTCAAGTCTTCGTCTGCAGCATTTTTAATATTACATTTATAATAAACGTTAAGAAACACATACGTTCGTGTGTGTTTGTCCTTTTCACCCGTTGTTGCCAGTTTTACCAGCTTTCTGAAGTGTAGAGTTATATTGAATAATTCACATTTTATAGTAAAAAATATTATACCTCACACTTAACAAACCCATTATAAAAAGAAGATACAGCGAAAGCATTGAACAAAAACATTATTGAAGAGATTTAATTGAACTCTTATAACATTACTTGCGAGACTAGGGTAGAATTGCAGAGATTTAGTTGAGAGAAAAAAATATATTATATTTATACATTTACGTACTCACCTTACATCTTACTATTAATCTTCATTTCTGCATAATGTATTTTCAAAGCAAATGCTTTAAATATCTTTCGGTACAGAAGACAATATTACGGGATTTGTACTTCTGTTCAAAAGCACACATGAGGTATATATTCTGAATCGATTTAGTCATTTGCGTCGATCCTTCAAAGTCGTACCCTCATTTTGGTCTACACTATCCCAATTGGAATTAGACTTGTCTGTGCATCCATCAGTTTCCATAACTACTGTTATTTACTTGAAAACCTTAGAAGTAGTTAGTTTGGTAACAGCTTTGCTTCGAACTAATAACCCGAACAAGAAGTAGATGGCTGTTTTGTGCTGCTTGACAAATTTTCTTATATGAAACACATGAAATATTTGGAAAATGGTTGAATTTAGTGTTAGGAGTTCAGTTGAAAAGATATTAAGTTAAAAAAATATTTACTTTTGCCAAAAAATTTATGTTTTCTCATAAAGCACTTTGTTAATCATACTGGTATGGTTTGCGATCTATAGACCCCGATTTCTTTGCGTTTGTTTTTGATTTCCGTATTTTCAAAACTCATCATAGAAACATGTAGGCGCGTGCATGAGTTTTGTCTCCGCCTAAAACACTAGGAAATAAAATTTCTATATTACTGGACAAGGCTTGAAACAAATCATGTCTACTTGTGGATTCGTCTGATCTTACTTTTACATGTTTGCCCTCTTATGACAGCAATTTGTGTCATATAAAAGTCAAACTTCACATATATACGTTTAATTAATTACCGGGGATGCATTTTATAATAAGGAATGTGATCCTGAAAAACGTCTACAATAATTGCAAAACTGTTGGCTGCAATAGACGTTCAAGATGTAATGTTTGCTTTACGAGGATGTCCTGACTAATTCTTTAATTCTCTTTACATTTGACGGCTAAATTTTATTTCCACTCATTGTTTGAAATTACTTTCCAAGAACCGTCATAATACAGTTATGACTTATATGACTACATTCCTAATTGTCGTACCCTTTCGCCTACACATCATGAATGGTACTAGACCTATGCTTTGAGCAGCAGTTATTATGTAATTACCCAACTAAATTTACAAACTGTTACCTTCTTATGTTGTTTTTAATTATACTACATTTCTACCTAAATGACATTTAATTATTCAACCACTTTAAATGTATGTGTTAAAGTGTCTACGCCATTAATATACAGAGACCTGAACAATACAAGCGTCATGTTTCTTTTTTTTGTTTAACAATGTTAATAGAAGTGAACCAACTTATGTACGTTAGTTCCTCTACCTTGTGGAGATATTAAGCTTCAAAAAAGAGAAATTGAAATTAATTTTCTATTTGAAATTAAATTTTCATAAAATATTTATTTATATAAGTTTTTTTAAATTTGTAACCTTTTTTTTTGTTCTTCAAAATAAAACTCAATAATTTAATGAAAACCTTAAGGAATTTTAAACATGATATGATTCGATCGTTTCTGCGGTTCGATGGTGAAGTTTTATTACAAATACAGGTACGAAGTTTCCAATTTTTGTAATTTCTTCAAGAAATAGAGACAAGCTGTACTAAAGCTTCCACACTGAAAGGAATAATCCTTAATGAAACTGCCACACATGAACATCGTATAAAACAATGAATAATGACATCCATCGCCTTGGCAATAAAATTGTTCTCAGCAAGAATTTTAATAATTATACAACATTATATAGTAGTTTGCCAAGCGACAAATATAGTTTCATACCAGAACAAGGATCACGACATAACGTCATAAGACAAAAGTAAAATAACAACAATTAAGCTTTAATTTAATTAATCAAAAAATGATTTTAACATTCAGCTTACATTATATTAAAATATATAATTCGCTACACATATGTTCGTAACCTCCATGACAATTTACCTGGACCGTAACATAGAAAAAACGAATAAGAATATTATATTCGGCTAAGCTAAGTCTTTTATATCCACCACCGTTATCTTAAAAAAAGGGGAAAGCACAATTTTATAGAATACCGTAGAACACAGCCAGCCATGGAATACCGTGAAAAACAGCCAGAGCAATATAGCCAGAAAACAAAGGTGCTTTCAGCTTATACTCTAGACGTGGCCTATGATCGATTTGGTCTATTTTCATTAGCAATATATGTGAAAAAACATCGAATATTTGCGCCAAATTTAAAGCCGATATCTTCATTTTTGCGGCCAGGAGAATGACAAAACACAGACAGACATGCTTAAATCAATTCTAAATTGGATGCTAATGAAGAACATACATATTTATTTATTGTATACCCTTTACCTTTGGTGGTGGGTATAAAAATAAGCAAAAACGGTAGTCAAGATTGACTTACAGCAAACAATTGCTAAATATTGAAAGCTATACCGACCTTTTCAAACATTCGCTATAAATTAAATTCTTTATATATATAAATAACTTATTGTTAGTTCCTGTTACTTTAAAATATTTTTTATAGTTATTTTTAATAAAACCAAATTGAAACACAACCCTAAACATTACGTAAATAATTATTAAATATAACCCTTCTATAGCCGCAAATTAACAGGTAAACACATTACAGGCGATCAGGATCGATAGTTGATCGTTCGCCTGATACAATTCACCATTTATTCACGTCATAAAATACCAAAAATTATACTTCATTTTCAAGGAAATTTATACTTTTCATGGAAGCGCTGCGAGCTGTTCCAAAACGAGAATTAACGTGGTCCAAATTCAATCAAAATGTCATTTCGGAATTCTGTTTACATGTGACAAACTCTAATTTTATTATTTGTCGCAACACATAGCCCTTATCCTAAAGATATCAAAAGACTATATATTCATCATTTCTGATAAAAAATTTGGCCGCAAGAAAACCATTTTGCAAGACAAGTCATTTTACAGTATCATAACAATATATTCGCCGTGTTGTCCATATCTCACCGCTTTATGAATATTATCTGTTTGCAAATTTCAAAAGTCTGCACAAGAAGAAAAGTTTTGGAATCAATCGTAACATTCAAGGGCAAAACTCCTTATAAAAAGCGATCGAAATTTTAGAAAAGCGTTGGACTCATTATTTCGCTTTGGAACCAGATTACGTTGTTGAATGAAGTTGAATTTTCCACAAAAAAAAATATAAAAATTTATTTTTTCCCATTTGTCTCGGGGATTATTGACCATTGTATTTCAATTTGTTTTCCTAATTCAATATTTTTGTCGATAAACAATCTTGACAATGATAAGGAGGTTTCATTTCACACGAAAGCATATAATAGCTTTCCTATTTCTACATCAGGGACCATGTGGTCAAAACACACTTTCGTGTGTATAATAAAAAAGATTTCAAATTTTTAGTACATTTCGATACAAGGGTTCCATGTCGAATGCCAAGCAAAACATAAATTCATTCCATTATTGTTATACAATAAATACAATGTTTCCCAGGAGTAATCACATGGTCTTTTTAAACTCATAACTATCTTGAATGAAGTGATTAAGTAAATTAATTACTGTGTATTGTCGGAAATTTAACTAACAAATACATAAGATAAACAGTTACTACGGTAAATAGTTACTTGAAATATAAATAAATTAAACATATTTATGCTACAGGTTTCTTTAATTAATAGTGTATTCTGTTAAATTGACATCTTTCGTATTCAAATCATGTTTAAATTAAATTAATTCTGTTTCATTTAACGTTACTTGAATCATCTATTTCAAGTTAGAAACTTTATATATAATTGTTGACATTTTTTCTTTTACGTTCTAAATGGCCATACGTTATGCGGAATTATACTATCAGTGTATCAGTTAAGTACATTCTTGATACAAATCTCCTTTACTGCCAGGATATTATTAAGCTTAGTTTGATTGTTTGAAAAGCACATATATTGCAATTGAATGCCAATCAAAAATGCTTAAAGGTTTCCAATTTGCACAACACGCTATGCTTTATTAAAAGGAGGAGAGAAAATAGTAGAAATTTACTTCAAAGAAAATACTGTTAAGAGCCAAAATACAACGGAAAGATTTAATATAAAGAGTATTGCACAATATTTGTTATAATGAAGTATCGTTTGGTCAGCACCGTTGATTAAATCGTAAAGATATTATTATTTTTCTTTTTTTTTTTTTTTTTTTGTAAAAATGAGTCCTTACTAGGGAACCTGCTTGTTATTTCAATTTCACAAGGTTGCAAGAATATGTTAATCAGCCCGAGCGAATAAAAATAACCTCTGGAGAGACTCAACATCTTTTTAATATTAAAATCTAAAGACAGAACATAAAACCGCAGTCGCCGCTTTACAATTGTTACTTTCAATAGATTGTCTCTGTTTCTTCTAAGACGAAAACTACGAATTTGAATACATGATATTCGGCAAAGTTTTTATTACCCAATATCGAAAATGAAGAGTACGCTTGTAATTCCCAGAAGGACGCTTCGAAGACCCCATAAAGTACGTATATTCTTGATCAGCATCAAATTTAAAATCGATTTAAGCATCCGTCTGATGCGTTTCATGAGTAGATTATGATCGACATAATCGTCCACATGAGCTTACTATAGGCAAAACTGTGAAGATGTTCGAAGAAACTCGATCTGCTGTTAGTGAAAGCGCCAAAGAAGATCCAAATTTATTCTTTGCAGAGCGAGCATAGCGTTCATCGATCGGTACAGCCACATTACTACAAAAATTTATTCAATTATAATTCAAGATATTGATCCTTCAACAGGACGGCGCCACAAGCCACACCACATGCTTAATTTTGGTATTGTTGCGTGAAAGATATTTAATTTTATTTTCCCCTATGTTCTCTCGTTTTTCAAATTATATTTCCATTTGAAATTTTTTCTTTTACTTTTCATTTTTTGAACTGCCCTTTAAAAGGATTGGAAAAGCCATTAATCTTTGGTAAAAATTATAAATTTTCTATATTCAAATTGAGAAAAAATGTTCTACAAAAAAAGAATTATTGAAATGTATTAAAATCTTCGAATGTGTAATTGTAATTACATTACAACACCTAAAGTAAATGAAGCTCTTACAATGAAGGCAGAAAGGCAACAGAAAAAGAAGAATTAGAATTAAAATATATTGAATGCATGCAATAATATGCTTTAGAGTATTGATAACTTTATGGACACACAAGAGGCTAAAATTTTTGCTTTGCTATTGTCAAATTTTTTTACATGAAGTTTACACTTCTCTCCGCAAAGTTTTTTTCTTCTTCTTCTTCTTTTCAAAAATGTTATTCTATTTCTAATACAAACATTGTCTAGTTTGCTTTGCCATTATTAATAGTAATTTATTAGAAGTTTTTGCAGAATATTGTAGTAAAATCAAACCTTTATTGAAAGAAAAATTGTAAAATATATTTCACCTCCCCTCATGAATTGCGTGTCGTAAGAACAACTCGTCTATTGACGCCAACAAAAGACCCATTTCATAAGCCCGCTTACGTATTTTTCATTATTTTCTTAATAGCAATTTGGAAAACATTTGAATGGCGTTGCTACAAACAGAGTAATTTTGTGTGTCACAATGCCACCCCTAAGCTACGATCCCCCGTAACTACTAAACTGCTAAATAATGCTGCTATAATGAGTTGTCAAGCTTTTGCGTATTTGCGTGAATTGTGCACTGCTCTTAGCTTGATGTACAGCGGCTGGGAATGTGTTTTTATAGCCATCACCATACGTAAGGGGGGTGTATTCATTTTGTCACTTTGCTTGCAACACTCAAAAGGAAGTTTCAGAGACCCCGCAAGGTATATATACATATTCTCGATTAGTATAAAATTTAGAATCGATTTAAGCACTTCCATTTGTCCATATCTCCGTCTGTGTAATGACTGTGATAAACATTGCCCTGGCCGCCAAAATGACGATATCGGCTTCAAACGTGGCACAAACATTGGAAGTTCTTTCAGGTGCGTTGCTATTGAAGATGGGCCAAATCAAATGATCACAGCTCACGCCTACAGTATGAAATAAGCTGAAAGCGCGTCTGTTTTCTGGCTCTTTTGGGGACATAACATAGACTACGCAATAAAAATTTCCACGGTATTCCATAAAAGTGGAAAAGTACCATACCCACCTATTTAAATGTAATTTTTCCTCCTATTTTGAAGACAATGGTGGTGGGTAGAAAAGATAACATTCTTACTACTTTTGCTTCTTTTCTTCCGTATTTATTTATTTCTATATAAATTTCGTGGCTTCAAAATACTTTTCGTTTTTTTAATCGATAGTTAAAAAACATCATATTTTAAGCAGTTAAACCTTATGTTTTGTTTAACTCAATTGAATGTAAATCAGTGCCTCGATTTTATATTTAGGATGTTATATATAAGATAGGGTTCTATATATAATTACTTCGTTGAAAACTAATCTAACCGAACACGGTCTCTATGCTATTACTAAACCCATTAAAATAATGTTTTCTTCTCTCACATTAAGACACCCCATAAACCAATATTTTCGTTTAATTGGATGGTTAACAAACAAGAAACAAATTAAACACTAATGGGCAACACTTTGCGTGTTGAAAGACTTGATTCATTAACACTGAACAAAAGCAAGAAGAAGTACACAATAGCAACATACTGCACATATGGTATACAAAGTAGAAGTAAAAAATTGGATATTTGGTAATAAATAGCCGGAAATAAATTAACAACAATTTGGTGAAAGCAGCAAAAATTTTTTCCCAGTACGTAAGAGATTGTTTGTCAGAAAATCATTTTTTAAAAAGTAATTTAAAAACGCACAATGAAACAAGTAAAAATATTGCAACTCTCATATTCATTATATGCTTTCTTTTGTTGCTGTTTCTGTATTTTGATGGTTCTTTGACTCATTTAAGTATTTAATATTTCTTTTCAATTCACTTAAGATTGTTGAGGCAACTTATTGTTTTATGAAGGATTTTCCTTTGAGCTATAAGTGAAAGCTTCATTAACATCCAGTAGTAGAAACAAGTAAGAAAATTATATTCGATTGTGCCGAATCTTTTATACCTGTCACCTTTATCTTAAAAACAGGGGGAAGAAACTAAATTTTAATGGCAGATTTTTAGCAGCATTGCTAGCCACTGAAACGACTTTTCGTTTAAAACGAGCGCAATGCATTTAGCAATAAAAAAGACAAACGTATGTAACTTGCATTTCAGGAAGCGTAGACTTCAAAAAGAAACAAATCCACTTAAAGGGCAAAAGTGGTGCGAACTGTGTATATTAGGTGCTTGCAAAAGTTTTTATAAGCAAGTGTTAAAGGAATGGGAATCACCAATATAAATAAAGGTTGAATTCGATCATTTAGATCTTCCTCTGTGCGAATCAACAATTGTTCATTTAGTTTTATTGAATTATTCAGTTTATACAGCCGCTAATCTTGGAACGCTCAAAATTGCATTTTCTACATTCATTTTCTACGTTCATTTTCAACATTCATGATTTGAAGAAATCTGATACTAAAGACCATCGAAACCTTTTAGAAGCTTATGATGATACTAACCCATTACATCGTAATTGTCGCTTTTAGTTTCGACGGTTTAAAAGTACTGATTTCGACATCAAGGACAAAGAACGGACTGGAGGATCAAAAATGTTCAAAAACGACGCTGAAACTCTTAAACAGCTTAACAATTAATAAATTAACTATTTGTAGATGTTCAGATGTGATTAGCTAGGCCCAAAAGGATGGAAAATGGTTTCCAAACGAATTGAATGCAGATGTCATTACGGCCACGTTGCGAAAAAGATGAGAAAAAAATGTAGAAAATATTAGAAAATATTTTGATTAATATATATTTTGCCAATTTTTCTCAATATATGATTTTTCCAAAAGAAAAGATGATAAAAACTTTTACGAGAATTACGAGTATTACAAGGATAATACATATATAATATAAAATCCTTACTTATTATTACATATAAAAAAATAGTTTTTTTTTTTTTACTTCTACTGAATTTTACTACGTGAAAATAGATTTTCAATAAACTTGCAATACAAATAAAATTTCTTTCTTCTGTATTTTACACAACACGAGAGTGTAGAAGCTCTGACATATGTTTTTGTGTTTACAGTTGTATGGTGCTGAATACCGGAAACATTTCACCCATGATTATCCCCCCAATATATATGAACATAAATATCTACAATATTATAACTTTTTCTAGATTTATAAGAAAAACTTTCGTTTCCTTTTTTACGTTGATGCATTCTTGAACACTTTATTACTCGGACATATTTTCCTTGCACTAAAGTCGAGAATTTAAAGCATAAAATTCACATAAATTTTCTTTCGTATTAATGAAAATATTTTGCTTTAACTTAACGATAAACTTACGCTCGTCATACTAATAAACCAACACAAACAATTACACAGTCCTTCCCAAAGCTTAAACATGTATGTCAAAGAAGGTAAGCTAAACTATATACTTAGAGGAGATTGATTAGCACAAACTATATATTCCTCGTTCGTGTAAGACTTGGAATCGATTTTGATCTTTCGCATCAATGTGCTTGTAGCCTCAGCGACCTTCGGTATGACTTCTTGATGTTTCTTAACAAGAACAATGTCGTGGGAAAAGATTGCAAGGTAACGGTAATCTTTAAATCTTTGTGATTATTGTGTTTTAGTAGTTTATTGTGGTTCTTGGACCATTCCATAAACTATAGTGTTTTCCATTATATACTTTTATCTTTATATTCTTTCCTTTTAACTTAGAACTGTTATTTGCTCTGAATAAAAATGTACTGTTTTGTTTTATAATTTTACTTAAATGCGAATCTCTTCAAGAGTTCTTATCTCTTATTTTAAAGTCAAACTAATATAACATGCGAGACAATATCTTTACATGTGCGAAGAATAAAAGACGAAAACCATACCATAGCATATCATACCAATACTGCAAAAAAATGACTGAAATATGTACGACTGAAAATATTAAATCGAAAGAAACTTTTATTAATGATAATGCGACCTATACGTGTCATAAGCAATAATCAATTTAATCAATAGTTTTAACGATTCTGACAGAAATTCGTTCATAGTATAGGTACACGTATAAAAATCATTAAAAAGTACTTTTTAACCGCTGAACCGTATTGGGGTTTAATTTAGGTAATTCTTTGTACGGCTATCTGATTTTTTAACATAGCATATGTATATAGTCTTAAAAAGATTAAATTAAAGATTCAGAGCCGAGAAAAGATAAATTCGAAATATCAGTGTGTATGTAAATAGAGTTAAAGAATAAAATAAATATAAAAATTGATTTTGAGTACGTTCAATATTAATTATGCTACCTGTAGGAGCAGTGACCCTTTTTGCACAGATATGAAGTTAGCCCCCAAAATTTTTATTTTGTTTTACTTTTTTCCTAAGGAAATAAATAACAGTACAGTTTACTAAAACGAGTGTCAACGCGCTTCAAAAAAGTTTACTGCTACATATGCATAAAAGAAGTATATACAATACCAAGTAAAACACATTCCTTATATTAAGAAATAAAACTCATGTTTATAGGTCAACGTAAATGTGTATAAACACTTTTCATATAGACATTGCTTATATGTATATTATATTACATATGAGCATATAAAAGTATGCAGGCGACCATTACATATTTGTAGCCGATATTCTCTTTCCCTTTTTCTCTAATTGTAGAAATAAATACTAAAGTTCGTATAAACGAATTAAAAAACACGAAAATATGTATTTGGAAACAATGTTTCCGGTGGCGTGGTTGGTATGCAGTTAGCGTTGGCGGTTCGCGCATATGAGTGTTTTATGTTAGAGTAGAATAGAAATATAAATCAATAAATTTCTCTATTTCTCTAGATTGATTTGCGTAAGAAATACATGCGCGAGAGTAGAACAAAAGGATTCATAAGTAAGAGTGTAAACTCTTCTTGTAGCATTACGCCTAATGCAAATAAAATCCGCCAATGATTGTAATGATTGATAAGATGTCGTCGATTGGCATATCTATTACTATCGTCCATTTTGTTTTCTTAGGAAATTGAGCAATCATCTTAATGCGTCTGTAATTAAATTTTAAAAGGTCTTGCAGTAAAATTGATTAACAAAAAAGAAAAACCAAAAGTTGTATAAAATAAATTTTATTTAAAGCATTGTTCAGCGTTGCCTACCACATTCTTTCGTTACATGTTGCAGATGTTTGCGATCAAATACGAAGTCCATGTGGAAAGAATTGAATCTTTTGAACTCGTCGTTACATTGCGTCATATCATTGTTTAGTAATAAAAGAAAATGCGCTGCTTACTTAAGACGCTTTAACATTTATGTTGAACACGTAAACGTATAGGAAATAGTACATATGGACACTTTCGACTATGATGTCCCCTACTTTGAATCTTAATATTAGATTTTTCTGATAGAGTTTCAAAGCTTTAAGATATACCAAAGAAAAACTGAAAATGTATTATTTCTTAAAAATTTTTTTATAACGCGTTTTGTACATTGTAGTTTTCGTCCAACTACAAGCGTACCGTTCCTGATGAATAGTAATAATAATTTTTTTTTTCTATTTTTTATATAATAAGGCATGATTTAGTTTTTCATTAATGTTTGTATTTTCTATTTTCTGTTTAGTTTTTTTGTAAGCATTTTGTTCAAATCTCCTTGCCGCTTTATTATCAATTATCTTAGCACAGACACATACACAATGTGAAGGTAGTCCAAATTTTAGTGAAGACAAAAAAGGGGGCCAGACAATTGTGGGCTAACTTCACACCAGTTTCCTTCTCACCGAAGTTCATACATAATTTTATTATATTTTAAATAAACTTTATTGATCCAAGTGTATGCTAATCTGTTTTTTTTTTCTGGTTAAACTGTTTTTTGTGCCGTCAGTAAAGAATTTCTAACATTTCTAAGCAATAAATTGAATCAAGTGACTTTCGTAGAGCCTTTTTGTAATCAACGTCATACCGTTACGAGAATTCTGCAAAGAACAGTGAAGTGGTAGCAACGTAAGACAAGGTGCATCAAAACCTCCCAGCTAAGTTCCTTCAACTTAACCCAAATTGTTAATGGCGTGTACCATCTAGAATGATCGTGATAAAAGATGACAATTTCCCTATTAATGATAATTATTCATTGTTTATTTGTACTGTACTGTACTGTTCTTTCTTTGCCTAAACTGTGCGCGTCAATCGCATTAATAGTAATGAAGAGTGTTCTTAATGGTATGACCCGATGAGAGTAGTTCACAATATGCAATTCTTTTTGAATCTCTCCGAACATAAAGTGTTATCTTGTGTGTTAACATAAAATTCCGTTTCACTTAATAATATTTCTTATACATATGTTCTGTCATGTCCTCCTATTTTCTTTATATTCATAAGCTACGTACGTGCGTATATTGACCATATCGATATTTTTTTCTGAATTCTATTGAAGTCAGTTGACTTAACCTTTTAATCCATTCACCCACTATGACATGTTACTTGTAGCATTGTGTATGTGTGTAGAAAATAGACGTATGATTTGAAATATTTGAAGATTATTGAGTAAGAAAAATATAAAATAAAAATTGACATTAAATTCATATATATGTTGTACTGTAAGTGACATGAATATAGATCTTCTCTCCACATGGAATGTACAATTGCATAAGTCATGTTCTTAGAAGTGTGAGAAGAAACTAAGGTATATAGCTTTCCATAATTTTCTAAAATAAATTAATACTCATTTTTTATTCAACATTCACGTTATTTTTTGTTTTAGGATGGTTAATGGAAGGCCTAACATAGCTTAGCTTTTAGTGTGCACAAGTGCGTTTAAGAGAATTTGTAAAATACGGTAATCCCTTATTACATGCATATGGTTTGAAACTTCCAGTTTTTTGGGAAAAATATTATTTTAAAAGGCTATGATTAATATTTAGACTTTTATTATTTTATTTTTTCTTTCTAAGGTATTTAACAGAAATTCATATCAAAATAAACAAAAAATACAAAAATAGGCAAAAGTTATATAAAAGCTTCGTATAAAGTTAGGCCATCAAAGGCAGGAGAGCCGGAACTGTGGCAGAATTGTCAAGAAACGTCTCTAGCAAGTTCAAACACGTGGGTTCAAATCTCATTGCGGTAGGATTTTTCATAACCAATAAATGAAAAAACACCAACCAGGCACTGATGTGAAGTTAGCCCCCCATAAATTTTTTACGTTTGTGTCTTTGCTAAAAATGACTTTGCTAAGATAATTGATAATAAAGCGGCGTAGAAAAATAAACAAAAATAGAAAATATAAACATAAATGAAAAACAAAATCAAGTCTTATGCTATAAAAAATATAAAATATAATTATTTAACAATATTCATTATGCACAGTGCGCTTGTAGTTTGACAAAAATTACAATGTACAAACCACATTATAAAAAATTTTTAACAAATATTGCACCTCCAGTTTTTGGATATATCTTAAAGGGTTCGAAAAGCTTTCAGAAAAACCTAACTTCAAGATCCAAAGTAGGGGACATCATAGTGAAATGTGTCAATATGTACCATTTTCCATTTCAGCATAAATGTTAAAGCTTCCTAAGTAAGCAGCGCTTTTATTTATTGCTAGACAACGATATGACGCAATGTAACGACGAGTTCAAAAGATTATGGAATTCTTATCATATTCATATCTCATCGAAAACATCTGTGACGGATAACGAAAGAATGCGGTGGGTAACGCTGGACAATACTTCAAATAAAATTTATTTCATACAATTTTTGGTTTTTCCTTTTTCTTGACAATCAATACTGCAAGAACTTTTGAAATTTAATTGCAGATACATTAGAAGATGATTGCTCTATTTCTTAAGAAAAAAAAAAGAATGATAGTAATTGATATGCCAATCGACGACATCTTATCAATCATTGCAATCATTGGCGGATTTTATATGCATTACGTATAATGCTACAAAAAAACGATTGCTCGATTGCTCTTGCTTACGAATCCTTTTGTTCTACTCTCGCGCATGGTTTTCTCACGCAAATCAATTTAGCGATAGAGAAATTTATTGATTTAGTAACGATTGTTGTTATTATGATTAATAAACTAAACTAATCTTGCTTAAAATAATTTTAAAAAAAAGAACATTTAAATATATTCGGAAAATTATCTTTCGAATGATAGTTTTTTATGCATGATTTATGCATATTCCTTCCACATGTACTACATTGGATAAATGTATGATTAATTTGTTCAGAATAATATAGACAAATATGGCTTAGGTCTTCCGAATTTTTTAAAGCCATTTCGACAAATATGAGCTATACTCATTAGGATTAAAACCAGAAAGGTTACTACCTTTTACGAAACGTTCTTCAATATATTTCAAAATATGATATCCGCACGACCAACTGTCTATTTGTAGTGTTGCATTTTTTACCGTTATTAAAATCCAGTTATCTTCTTTATCCAACAGATGCCAGTTGTTACTTCCAACAAATTCGTTGTATGTATTAATCAATTTAGCTTTAAAATGTCTAAAGAAGTTATAGCCTTTGTCTATTTGTAAAGGATCATAAAATTCTATTTCGTTCATTGTTTTGATAGTAGCCATATACCAATGATTCCCGTTTGCATTAACAGTTATTACCATTGAACTTTACAGAGGACTTTCGAAGTGTAGTGAAACGTTGTTAGTTATGCAACTGCAACCAAGGTGAGCAGCGAAATAGTCGACTTCTTCATTGTTTCCCAAAATATAACCTAAAATATACCTAATTATCTCGTCGCTCAACCATTTGTTTTCTGATTTGGAAGATGAGGAAGTAAGAGATAAATAATCTCTATATGTTTTATAATAACGACCCTGTTTTCCTACAAGGTAAATTATGATCTCTGCTGAAATTGATGTTATTGAACACCCATGCTCTATAGAGCGAAGGCTTTCTTCTAATACAGGGGAAAGAACAATTCGCTCTTGTCTTGAATTT
>KK351077.1:1053477-1088861 GCA_000671755.1 Glossina brevipalpis | reverse complement strand
TGAAAAATGAAATGAAATGAAATTTTGCAACTGCTGGAGAAAGATCGGCACGCAAGTTGTCAGGAAATAGAAAAGGCACTAAATATCAATCATATAACAATTTGGAATCGTTTGAAAGGGCCAGGCTATAAAAAGAAGCTCAAAAATGTACGAAGCAACCCCGAACAAATAACACCTCCTCGAAGTGGTTTTAGTAACAATGGTATTCATTGCGTATGGTCATCATCATATTAAACGAGTATTGATTTTCCACGTTTGAAAAAAGATTAATAATAATTTATAACCCCTTAATTACTTTGAGAAATGTTTATATATAGTTTTAGTTGATGCTTAGCTCTAATCAATTTCTTTAGAATTTAATTAACGAAAGTTTATTTTAAAGATTCATCTTTCTTTTGTTACTGCTCATCAGAATCAAGTGGTTGGATATAAAATTACTAAAAAAAATAAAATGATAGCATGAAACAAAAGCTAAAAAAAAAACCCTATATATGTATATAGCTAGCTAGCTACTGACTAACTGCAGCTTGGCTGCTTTTTTTTAATGACTAGTACGCAGTCAATTGATTGCTTTGCATTTACGCATGCATTGAAAAATGAATCATTGACCACAGTATGAAATGAAACGAAAGAAAAACAAAAACTGTAAAATACAAATACAGATAACTCACATCATATACTATATATATATATATATATATATATACATGTTTATGTGTGTATGCCTGTGTGTGGGAGGGAGGGGAGGTATGTATGTACATACAAAAAATTTCTAAAAAAATTAATGATTTCTATGCACACACAAACACACACATATATATATATACGTATATATACATACATAGATATATTTAGGATTGGACCAGCAAGCACTCAAAAGCATATGATTATGTGTACGTAAGTGCATTGGTGTATAGGCACTTGTGTGTGTGCATCTAATGTGTATTCAAACGCACTTTTTAGCAATTACTTGCCTATATTTATATATGTAAGTACTAGGCAAAGAGCCTTGCAACTTTAATGCTTATGAATGTTCGCATGTATCTGGCAATTTTTCCCCTAAACCTCTAAATGTTGGATTTTGTAAATAAAAAATAGCAAAAAAAAAAAAAAAACATGAGCTGTATAAATACGCATTTTGCATTAGAATTAACAATACGGCAGCAAGGAGTGTTATCGATTTGCTCATACCATTCGGTCATTCCAATACTTGCAGTTCATTCCATTTCATTCAAATAACGTACCAACGATCTATACATCTAACCATCTCGGCATTCATTTAACGGCCAAAATGGGAAAGGCAACAACAACAACGACAACAAAAAAAAAAAAGAACAAGAACACAACTAACAGTAACTATACTCCTCCTTTCTATCATCCCTCAAACTGCTCCTTTTTGTGAGTGTTTGGCATTTTCTATTATAAATATTAAAAACCCCAGAAAAAAGGAAGAAGATATTGCGTTCAAATACATATGCACAAGTATGTATATTATATGAAGAGTATGTTTGTTTGTAGATAAGCTTACGCATAAACATATGCCTATTTTCATGTGCATGCATTGTAACCATCCATATACATGTACATATATACATTATAAGTAGTATGAGTATACTTTGCTGGGACTACGAAATGCAATGTTATTGCCGCCTGTGGGCCAAACGACGCATATTATTGTGTATAATGTATACAAAATACACACAAACATATATAGAAATATTTGCCTTATTTTTCTTTGTATATATATATATATATGTGTGTGTGTGTGTGTGTGTGTGTTAGATTGAATGTGTTTGTGCGTTTTGGTGCAATTTTTATGCGTATGTACATATTTGCATTTCTAAATGAGTTTAATTAGCAACCCTTTCATTTCCATTCCAAACACATGCATTTCCGTTGAAAAAAAAAAATGCACCGAAGAAGTAAGTTCTTGTTTTTGTGTTTTGTTTGTTTTCCATTTTTGAGCGCGTTATCATAGGCGGAATGAGTGCTATCGATTAGACAGTCAAGCAATCTTTTTGCAAAAAAACTTTCAAGTTAGAGTAAAAAAAAAAGTTCGTATAAAAAAAGACAAGATAATGATATGTTTTTTTCTGGCCTATAATAAGAACAAGTTTACTACTAATTTTCAAATATCGAGATTACGTTGAAGGTAACAACTGACAACTTACGATGTGAAAGTAACGAAAACAAATGTTTAGTGAAGAGCAATTTTTTTTTAAATTGAAAATTTTAATTTGTGTGACCGATACAATTAACATCGATCCAAAACTTGGAAAATTTTTCTTCATCGTACTGAACTTAGAAAATTTTTCTTCATCGTACCGAACTTAGAAAATTTTTCTTCATCGTACTGAACTTAGAAAATTTTTCTTCATCGTACCGAACTTAGAAAATTTTTCATGTATAATTTGTATAACTGGAAATAATTTGAAGGCACTTTTCCTTGCGAATCATATCTTTTCAAAGGCTATCTTTCATAAGTTATTTATTCGCGGATATCGTTAATTCTGAAACCGTAAGTAAATCAACTGATTGGATGTGTTGATGTTCATGATATCATGGACTATAATTCAACGGTTTTGTTCTACCTGGTTCCTTGAAGGCTTTTTTTGGCTTCTAAAACTAGAGATTTCCAGCTTATTCGAAAAAAGAATTAATAAATTGCTTGCATATGGGTTTATCCTGGAAGGTTTTGTTAATTAATCTTTATCTACGTATTTTTAATAATAAATTTAAAGCTCTCACCTTGTGACGATGTTCTAAGCATTATGTGAAATTGTGTGATTGAATTTTTACAATATCAGCCGTATTAGCAAGTATATGCCTCTGTGTGCCAATAGGTTTAATGATGTCCTCCGTTTATGCTATAAAACAAAGCTTAAATAATCTCCGCCTTTGCGAATCATATAGATATTTAATCATAACAAAGATGATTAATATCCTTTCACGCGACAGCTTATAAGTATCGGTTTGGCCAAACAAAATCCTTCGTAATACTTCGTTCGCTTAGTTATGTAAATAAAATGCGTTTATTGGTCACTCATATCATTCTCTATTAGCTACAAGGATGGTCGACAAGGCAACTATTTAAAATTTGGGGGTTGACAAGAAAAGAATTCTAAATTCGATTTTCTCATAGATCACCAATTACACACTCTTTCGACAACACGCTTTTTTACAAAAGTAAATTTCACTTTATTTCATTTTCATCAGCATTCGTTAAGATAACTCCGTATTTAAAATATAATTCGGAAAGAGACAATTCAATTTAAATACATTTTTCAATTTTATTAACATTTTTAAACATGATTTTCAATTTTCATTTTTAAAGTGAGTAGCAGTGCACACACTTGAAAAAAAAACGTAAACAAAAAGATGCAAACGATAACAGAGACTCACTTCATTTTATAAATTTATTATTTATGCTTTTTTTTCATTCTAAAATATAAATAAATATAATTCTTCAAATGTTAAGTTTTCCTCAAAGCTTGATCCATATACTGTTGATACTGAATGCTCCTCTCTTGCTTCGCCTCCACCGCCATAGGCGATGTTTGAATCGTGTAGTTTTTGTGTTAGTTACTACATTAATGTCTTTCATCGAATGATAGGCGCCTTATGTGTATGTGTGTGTTTCTTTTCGGGATCCATATTCTCAATTTCATCTGATTTACCAAAATTTGCATCCGGCTGCAGTTGTTTTTTTTTTCTTTATTAGCCACTATGCTATTCGCAATACCATTCTATTTGGTGCTTTGTAGAAAAAAATAATGGACTTGATTCGGTTCAAGGATGGATGGATTATGGCTGGTTTGCCTTTGGATATTCGATTAACTCGTTTGATTATTTTGGGCTATATTTACTGCATTTTGGATGATGCTATTGCCATGGGAAAGAGCTTTTTAAAATTGGTTTCATTCAATAAAATGATTTAGGGGCTTATGTGGGTTCTGGCTCGTATTTATTTGCTATTTTAAGGGCTTATACGGTAAAGTTATTTTTACATATTTAATATTTTCAAAACTGCATTTCTTAAACTAGAAAATGTTTTTTTTTTAGATAATATCATCAAGGGATAATGAAATTCCTACGGTATTCCATCAAAAATGGAAAAATCTGCCACGCCTACTCAATATTATGCAATACTGAATTTTAGTTATATTCGATCGTTTCTTTACGATAAAATATTGTTTGTTTGATTGTTTGTATTTGTTTTTGTTATTAGTACTAGATCCGAAACCATACAAAATAGCCGCACAAAAAAAAGAAACTGTGAGTTGTGGTCCCCTGTTAGTGAATCATTTCTAGTAGAGAAAAAATCACACAAACCCAGAAATTTTCTAATCTATTGACTAAAAAAATAGTATAAAAATATATATGTAATTTTTTTTGAAATTTGCCGCAAGGTAAAGAAAGTTTGACATTTTTTTCTTAAAAATGGAAAACACTCCAATTGTTCTTTTTTCCTTTTCAAAATTGAATAATCTTCCTGATTTAAAATTTAAATTCTAAAGTGTAACCAACAATCCAAACCAAATTGATACCTGTAAATAAGCTAAATATATAAATTGAACCCTATAAATATGCTAAATATATAAATTGATTAAGTTTGAAAAGTATATGTTGGTTACAGAAATGTTTAAAAAGCACCGTCTAGTTAAGAAGTAAGGATTTCCTATATAGGCTACTTAAGCACATAGGGACCAATTCTGATTACCGAAACGAATTATATATATGCATGGGATAGGGTTACGAGTGGAATAGCAAATTTATTTTGAAAAAAAGGGAAAAACTTATAACTCACACCAAAAAACGTTGAAAACATAGAAGGTTGTTAAGAATTTCAGCATCACCAAAAAAATGTACATGCGAGTATATAAAAATCTGAAAACAAACAATATTCATTTCTACATATAAAATGTCTCTTTATTCATTACTTATAGATAAGAATAGAAATATATATTAATAAATTTTGTCCCAGCAATAGCGGTTATACAAATAATGTAAATAAATTATTTATTAAATATTTTAAATTTATGTAAAGAAAAATATTTTAATAAAAAACAAGGATTAGATACCCTATCAAAAAAAATTTTAAAATTAATGTAGTTATGTGCTTAACACTTAAAAAATTTTATGCAAAGGAACCATTGTTATTAATAATCTGTTTCTATGCTTAATGCGACTGAATTAATTAGAGACACAACAAAAATTTTTCATACAACGAACTCTAGAAGCCATCACAGAAACTAAAACATTAGCCATCAAGCGGTAATAAATTTGGCACCATTTTTCGCGGTTGCCACGATTTCACAAACGTCAGGCTGAAACACAATCAAGACTACTTTTTTTCTCAGCCCTGGGAATTAAATTTGAACTAGTGAAAAGCAATGTAGTCGAATATAATCATGATTGTATTATTGTTTTACAGCCTTTTTTCTTTTTAATATGCCATATTAGTAGCGATTCATAATAAAGGTGTTTCATTCATTTTAAATTCACTTTGTTGTTAGATAAATATTAATCAAATTTAAAAAGAGTTCTGCCAATTATCTATCGGTAATATCAATCCTTAGAAATCATTGATTCACACAATTGACACAATTGCTCAAAAATTCACTTTTATTCGGTATATTCTGTGCCTCCTTCTTCTTTGAAACCTAAAAAACGGAATGTTAAGCTGTAACATACCAATTAAATAACATATTTTCATTAAAGTACATATTTCCAATGTAAGCACCATAACGAAACGTTTAAAGCTTTTAGGAAAAAGAACAAAATTTAAATCAAAATTCATACACTAATTTTACACGTACATCCACTCAGCCCATATTTTATATATCAGTAGAAATTCTCCATAAGCCGTACAATTTTGATTCAAACCAAAAAAAATGAAATCAAACGAAATGGTATAAAACGGAATTAAAATAATTAGATGAAGTAAAAAAAGCAAAACTGTGGTGTTGGAAACTTCACACGTTTTAACATCAAGCATATGATTCTTCACCAAAAATTGGTAAAGCAACGCGGATAATACGTTTTTGTTTACATTTCATTATCGTGATTAATTTGTCACAATTTTCCGCCCAATGGACGAATCTGAGTTATTGTTTAATCTCTTCTACTTGTTACTATGTATGTGTATTATATATCCACCTGAAGAGTTTCAACGGTTAGGTCTAACTGTTGAGCAATTATTCTCTCGTTGGCTAGGCGAGGAGTATTTAAACTTCGTTTCATATCATAAACGGAGGACATCATTAAATCTATTTGTACACAGTTGTCTACCGGCACTATACTTTCTTATACATCGTTTTAAATTTTCTGTGTTCATGGAGCCAGAAATGGGCAAAGAGTCAGAATTGGATCCAGACTTTCCGATGCCTCAAGAAGCTGTGGCCTTCAAAACATTAACATGGAAAATTGCACAAAGATTTAGTTTAATGGCAGTTTTGGTTGTGCCGGCATTAATATTCAATTGGTATCAACAAAATTGGAAACGTCATCCTATCTCACAAACTTTGTTAAAATTCTCTAACGTGTCTCACAGCATAACAGATGTCGTCTTGGACATTGGTAACGAATTCCGTCGGTAAGCATATAAAAATGAGCAGAATTTTACAAAATTATATATGAATACCTGCCTTTTTTAATTCATAGACCCAATATTTATAAAAAGAAGTTAAATTTCATATCAACTGTAATTACAACTGAAAATTGGATAATAAAAACATCGCTGTACAATGTATATTTTGCTCATCAAAGCGACACAACGTTAAGTGTGGCAAAGGTAAACAAGACTTGAGCTTATTTATTATATTATACGTACAATCAAAAGGACGTAACTGTAAAAGTCGGAAAAACTATAGCACGAATCCTTTAAATTAACTTATAATAGAACGTGCATTCCATTAATTCGTTTAAACTCGATTATATTTGGCAGAACCTGGCTTAAACTTTGCAAATTCACCAGCACAGCAAATTCTTGTAAATTCATACATGTCATGATGGAAAACTTTCTAGAATTTGTGAGGCGTAACCAAATCACTGTTTTATTTATTTATATTCCTTAATTAATACATAAAAACAAACTGAATTTTTGCGCTATTGTGTAATTTCGTTAAATAACATCGAGTATAATAATAAAGATAGAATGAATTAGTTCCAAATGTTAGCATAAATTTCATCTACTCGAGAGCTTAATATTTTTTGGACTAATATATAATTATAATCAGCTAATTTTCTAAATCTTCCGACTTTCGTAAGTGTTATTTGCAAAATATTCAATGTCGAAAATATGAAATATTTTCAACAATTTTATCCCTTCTATCTATACATACAGACGGAAACTTATACTGTGTCGCCAGATAATACAGATACGCTACAAATGGTCAGCATTGTAATAAAACCAAATCGTGCCGGTGTTCCCGATTTCCATATACGCATCAATGCTCTCGAATTTCGTAACCTCGAAGAACGTATAACCAGACCAATTATAATTCCGTCGAATATACAGTTTCACCGAAATGTAATCGATCGGTTTATCGACGTATTTAAAGATCAAGTTACCCATAATCCAATATATAAAGCGGACCTCACCGCAGATAAATGTTTTGGGTGCATGAACGCAGAGCCTAATATTAAAATTCATAAACAATGTGAAGACATTGATCGTGATGGACAACCATTGTCGACCGAAAACTGCTGTTCAAATTGTTATTGTCGACCTATGTGGTGCGTAGAATGCTTGGCTCGTTGGTTTGCTGCTCGGCAAAACGAACAAGATCGTGAAGTGTGGTTAGAACAAAAATGCACATGTCCCATGTGTAGAGCAAAATTTTGTTTACTGGATGTAAGCTATATTGAAAAATCAAATAACACAATCGATCCTGACGACTTACGAGTATGACTTTAGTCAGTGTAATAAGAGTATGCCAACTATTTATTTAAACAAACTAGGATGAAATCTGCGAGCAAAAAAGTTCATTCATTTTTTAATAGTTCTTTAAAGATTTTATAAACTAAAAAAATACACAAGAATACTTCTTTTTTACATGAGGTCTCTACTGTTAACTTGTGTCATTTTAATGAAGTACTAGATTTGTACTCATTATTACAATAAGGAAAATAAATACAATTTTTTAAAAGTATACAATGTTTTAATTTTAAAAACGTTTTTGCTTGTATAACCAAGTATGTAAAATAAATATAACTTTTTTTTTGTTCAAGAACTTACTAAATTATACTGTTATCACTTTGCTGAAATACTTTTTATGTTCTATGTTTTTTTGTCAAAAAATCTTTGTTCAAATAAAAACTATTTTTAATAGATCTATATGGAAACAATCTACAACTAAAACAATTATTAAAATTAAAAGAAAGACTAACTAAGTTTATTTCGAAACGAATTTTAGATACCCACCACTTTAGTAAATGGAAATTTCCGTATTAATTACACATTTGTTAATGGAATATTTGAGGCCGAGTTAACACATAATTTCTATGGCATATTCATTTTATGTGAAATATTCGTTCACTTATCTGCTATAGTTTTTAATAACATTCAAGAAAATTTCAAACTTCTTAACTGTCAGAGATTTTCGTGTCTAAACAGTGCTCTTAGTACTCTTAAACAAATTTATTAGCATAGTTGCGTTATTGACTTGTAGAAGCATATTTTGAATCCAATGAATTTTAAGTGAGAACTTTTATTTATAATAACTCATTAAGAGGGGTTATTGAATAACTCATGAAGATACCGCCTGAACTGCAAATTTGTGAGGAGATTTATTGAAAATGAGGTCTTAAGAGTTTTCTAGGGCAATGACAATATTTTCACTAGTCTTCCATATGGTCCAAACTTGACGCTTCTTGCTTTCTATTCTTGAAATTTTTTCATTGAAGGATGAATAATGATTTTTATGACTATTTATTCGTACCTAACAGTTGACAGTTATTTTGATCAAGTTTATTTACAATTAAAACGTTATGGACCATCTATCTATTTTTGCTACAACGTAATGAATTTATTAAGTCCCTTACTCTTCATGAGGGTTGGTCGGAAGCTACAAATTGAATGCGGGCGAAAAAATCGATTGGTCTACTGCTGAAGCTTTAGCTGTTGGCGGCCTTAGGAGGACGTAACGTACGCCTTAGCGGTGAAGAACAGATTAGTTTTCAATAAATTTTTGTTTCCTTCCTTCAACATACGAAATAGAATATTCATTTATAAGAAGCTTAAAGCACACTTTCAAATTTATATTAATATATATATATATTGTCGCTACAATCCCAACAAATTATACATAACATATAAAATCAAATCTATTTTGTTTCTAATATTAAAAAGAAAATGACGGCAAGGCAAATGTTACAATCCTTAAACCTAGAAATGTATACTGATCTACATACAATTAGCGTGCAGACAAGCACGTGATGCAAGCATACTTAAGCTATTAAACACTTGATACAAGCATACTTAAACTCTTAAGTATTTGGTTCTTGGTACTTTTCAAATATTCAACATAATATAATTAATATAGTATAATAATAAATAGCATTCAGCTTTAGAAGGGACTGTATCTGCCACCTGCAGATTCTTACAGATTTGCAGCTGTAAAATCAAAGATGATTTTTTCTACTCATTCGATTGTTGGATTTCAACGAAGATGGTATTTGTTAAAATTTATAAAAAAGAAAAAATATAGTGTTTGTGAGTAAGTTCTTCTCTAAAAAATTGCAGTTTCCATTACCTACAAAAGCAGACACCATATTAAATATCAATTTTTTTTTTCTTAAAAAAAGGCGCAAGTAGTTCAAGTGTTTGTGCAAAACTTCTTTTTCTTGAAAATTGCAATTTGCATGAATTACAAAAAAAGGCGTCATATTGAGCAGCGTATCTACACCTTACTGCTTTCAAACCACATTTTTAGACTTAATAACTCCTTATATGTCAGTGGTGAGCATAATTTTTATTTAAGTACTACTACTATTACTACCACTTTGAGGATCTGCAAATAAATTTTTTCATTCTTATAAAGAGAAATATCTAAAAATTATTCGTATTTAATATCTCTTATCAAAAGTGCTTCAAAGACTATTTGAAAATTTTTTTCCTAATTTTTTAATTCCTTAATTATTAAATTATTAAAAAAAATTTAAAAGTAATGTCTATCTTTAGTTTACAAATTTGTTTCATAGTAACTTTTATAAGCATCCATTTTATCGCATGCACGAAAGTTTGGGGAAGAGCTGGACTTTGCTGTAGTTGATGGTGCCTGGTATGATTTTGTGGAGGAAGACGACGACGTAGCATGATACGTGTTCATCTAAAATGATAATAAAAATATTACTATAATTATATCACAAGATTTAATAACTTTAAAAAAAATTGTTTTTATTAATATCGTGCTGCTTTTCTTCCTCTTCGATAATGTACCTAACTATTGAATCGGTTAACGTTTCTTATAATTACATTTGTTTCATTGAATGCATATAAAAAAATAACAAAAAATAAAAATAATATTTTCACTCCTTATGCACACAGGAAATACGTAACGACACTTTCAAGTTCAGATAATTAGTTTCTCTTGTACTGTTCTTATCAGAAGTGCAAGAAAACAAAGCATGATTATTATATATATACATAAGTTTTAAAATTAAAATATAGAAATTATGAAACAATAAAGTCTGCCTCGGCCTTGGTTCGTTACTAGTATCAATTGCAATTTAAGCAAATTTTTACTGAAAAATTAAAATAACCGAAAAATTTTTCAGAGGAATTTTGAGGACAATCTTCAAAAATATTCATTTCAATTATATTTCCAATTTCTTCAATTTTTTCAGCATTATATCATCAATTTACAAAATAGATAGATAGATGAAAAATCCAAAAATGTACAAGAAATCTACATTCGCTACGAACCAATTCTACATACCAGACGATTTATACTTCGTGATTGTATTCTTAGTAGGAATTTTAATATGGTCTTCGTATTCGTCTTATGCCATAAATAAGTAGGTTGTTGATATATTATATTAGGGTTTTATTTATTTATTATCCGTATGCACGTAAATAAATTTACAAATTATGATTTAAAATGGCGCCGGATATTTAGAAAATAATCGGATTTAGTTTTAGGTTCACCCTCATTTCAAGCTACTGTTGACGTTTTCATATTTATATATATAAGCGTTAAATAGGCGAACAGCGTACTATTTAACCGGGGATAATTCCAACCTGATCAAATATCCCACTTTGTCTCGTGAAAACTCGCAATCGATCATAACGATCGTACTCACAATCGCTCATGTTAAGCGAACGTACATAGATAACGACTAATCGCTCTTAGCCACACTATACCGTTGTTATAATCATTTCCATAATCAAATGCTCTTTGAACCAGCGCATAAATTTCATAATAATGCAATAGTTACAAAACCAAAAGTGCAAGGAGTAAAGAAAATGTTGGAACTATAGAAGGAGTTATTAGTATTGATATGAATTTATCAGAAATTATGCATACGATCAGATCAGATCTGAACGTTTAATCTGAAAATTAAAAACTATAATTTAAGCAAAACGTGAAACAATCGAAAGCGAAATTGATTGAAAAACTTGTATATATTTCAGTAGCTGCACCTATGTATGTATTATTTGTTTTTATGAACGGTACAATAAGCTTATACATATATAATTATGATATAACTATATTCTCACTATTCAGTGACGATAGTATATATTACGACCATCGAGTAACAAGGATGCATTAGATTCGTCCCTCCGTTTATAATACACTGAATCTCTTCAGATTGTAGTCGAAACAATCAGGGCAGGCAAAAAAAATATAACAGTGAAATTTTACATATATAGTGGAAATCGATAAAAAGGAAAGATGCACATACCAAATATAAATACCTAAGAAAAAATAAAATCTAAATATAGTGTAGAGGCGTTTGGCTTGGGCATTGAAATGAGTATTATTTTATATTTTAGTTTTATAAAGGGGTTAATAGAATTCGACATTTTTAAGTGTGAGTATTTTTTTAAAATTATTTGTAAAATGAAATGATAAAATATATAATAACTCTTTTTTTCAATTCTTCCGTTTTGGATGTACTAAGAAAGACCAATAAACTATTTAAGCTGAGTTTCGCTTCGAGTTATTGTATATACATCTGTATTTAAACTAAAATGTAAAATTCTATTATCTTTGATAGATTAGAGGCTAAATAAATACTTCTGTAATAAATTATTACGACGTAAATTCTCATAAGACCTCTGCTTTGTTGGCCAAATTTTTTTTCATATATATACATATATAACAAAAATATTAAACTTATTTCGAAGGCACGCGTAATGCCTGTATAAAACTAAATTATTTCATAACTGAACGTAATTAGACTGAATCGCTTCGTAATTATGCTAACAATAAATACCCCCTTATACATCCACTGAGTACAAACACCCATTAGGAACATTTAAAACGTGCTTAAAGAAAGAGAGAGACAGACGCAGAGGTGAAAAACAAACCACTTATGATGAAACTTGTTTTTCCATGTAACTTGAAATCTTTCTTCTTAACTTTTAAATTAAATAAATTTTTAGAAATTATTCTAATCAAACTTATTACAAAACTTACACATTAAATTTTAGTTCAAACTTTATTTGTGTGACTAACCTTAAAAACAAACGGCTTTTTATTGTTTTGATATTGAAAGAATGCTACTAAAAGGCCGATGCAGAATTTATATAAAATGTATATTTGCGAATTAAACGGATTAACAAATTTAGCATACTCGAGGATAGTTATTAAAAGAGTTTATTTGCTGTGAAAGAAGCTACCGCAAATTCTTTTAGCGAAACAGTCACGAAACGTTTGTAATAAAAATGAGCGCGCACATACACGGAAACATTTAACAATATTTGTTGTCATATTCGATTTATTACAGTTATTATTGCTAACATCTTTTGAATGAATAATAAAATTATTTCTTTGATTGTTCTCAGGTCTCTTTCAGTTAATTGAAATTTTAAGAATATTCGTAACACTTGTCATTTGAAAGAAAAGTAAAAGTTGACAATTTTTTATCTTCATTTTTTCCTTTTATTTCTTGAAAAATTTGCCGAATATCAAAACAAATTGTTGAATTGATAATCAATTAGAATGAATATTTGTATAAGAAACTAAATGCTCTCTCTCTCTCTCTCTCTCTATATATATATATATATATATATATATATATATATATATATATACATAACGATAAGAATAAGTTCGAAATATTGACAAGAAAAAACTTATTGAAAAACCCATAGACAGCAAACGAATCAGAAATGGAAAATCATTATATGAGCTAATTTATAACTCTATATATCATCCATAAAGCAATAAATTATAAAGATTGCGAGACGATATACGAATTTCGAATTTTGCTTTTTCATACTCACCATAGAAGAATGAGAGTATACCCATTCCATCAAAATGTTTGCAAGCTAAGTCAATAAATCTGTAAATTTATGTAATTTATGAATTTTGCAAAAAACCAACTTTTTTTTTTTCTTAAAAGCAGAGTCATTTTCAATTTACTCTCAGTTCTTTAACTGATTTGGCCCATTTTCAATACCATTCTGCGTGGAAGAATTTTTCATAGTAAAATAATTTGATCCAAAATTAACAAAAATTAGCAAGAATTAAAAGGTTTTTCATATTTTTAATGAAAAACAACTTTTACAAATAAAAAAAGTAAAGCCGAATAAATAGAATTAAAAATATCATATGGATTTATTAACTGATATTGATCAAGAAATTATGAGGCCTTGTAAACGAATGCTTACAATAAGTATTTTCACACATTATAAACAAATGTAACTATATTATACCTACACCTATGAGTTATTGTCTAAAATGTGCGACAAACAAACTAATCTCGCTCTACTAACATATTAGTTGTGAGAACATTAAATGTATTATTGGTTGGAATGCCCGATATTTAAAAACAAAATTAACGCGCATCCCTGGATCTTTATGGCGGCCCAAAACTGTGCGTTGGTTATAAAGCATGAACGCTATATAAGCAAGGAGGTAATAAATTTTTACACTCTTTAATCGCTTAAAGTAATTCTGCATAGGTTTCGCTAATAACGTTTTTATATAAACTTTGGTTTATCAAAAACCATAAAATATCGAT
Organism: Glossina brevipalpis; assembly: GCA_000671755.1. Classification (NCBI taxonomy): domain Eukaryota; kingdom Metazoa; phylum Arthropoda; class Insecta; order Diptera; family Glossinidae; genus Glossina; species Glossina brevipalpis. The sequence goes on along the minus strand of KK351077.1, from coordinate 1,074,668 downwards.
GTACAAGTAAAAATTTTACAAGGCTTACGTATTGATAACTATATGTATACTTATATATACATATATATATATACGTATGTAAATTGAAAATTTTGTTAAAAAAGTATTAACATTCACCGATAAGTTAAAAGACATTAAGTACATAATCAATTAATAAACATTTTTAATTCCGTTGCGAACAAAGACTTGAATAATTTTCTTTACGATTCTCGGAATATGGATTTGTTATAATGGATTGTGTGTGCTAAGTGTCTAAGTATGCGCGTGTGTGTGCGTGCTAAGTTCACAAGTATATAAGTATATGTACTTTTGTTACTTCTTATCATAATATCAGTAACAAAGTAAGTGTAATATCTTGCATCATATGGCACGAAATAAAATTTAATTTAACTTAAATCTTATTGACAAAAAAAAAAAAACGACAAACGCAATTATTAAAACAATTCCCAGATGCATTCTTAAAACAGACCTTTTTTGTAAATAGCATTAAAAATATTTAAAGTAAATGAATTTTAATTTTAGCACCTAATGTAAAGAAATGAATTTTAATTTTAGCACCTAATGTAAAGAAAAAGATAAATAATTTCTCCTTTATTCGAATACCAAATATAATTAACGAAAATTCTATTACGTTATGCTTTCACTAAAAAAAGTAAAATACTTCATCGGTTAATAGATTTTTTGTTTATTAGACGCTGTTACAATCATTCTGAAGTCATCGATTCTCTGAATAGCCAATAAATTGCATATGCATACAGACACTAAGGTTTAAAAGGCTATATAAAAAAAAAAAAACATGGAAATTATGAGTCACAACGTTTTTGCCATATTAATGGGTTTGAGTGTCGTTATTATGTTTGTTTGTTTGATTGTTTGTATTTGTTTTTGTTATTACTACTAGATCCGAAGCCATACAAAATTGCGGCACAAAAAAAAGAAACTCTTAGTTTACGCAACAACACAATCAAACGGCAGCATATTCCCGAAAAAACAAAAATAAAAAACCTATAGTAAGTGCTTAACAATCGAAAGTTGGGTTTTTCTTTATTTTTATTTTTTATTTTTTTTTTTTTTGATTTTCATTTGTGTAATTTAATCACTGCCCCACTTACCTTATCCTTGTCTGAAGTAACGTTACAAGAGGCTGTATTAACCGCTGTACTGCGATCAAACATTTTGCCATCGACAACGTTGCGATGTTTGTTTTTTGATTTGAAGCGACCTGAACGTGATATGGTGAAATTGCGCCTTTGGTGACTGTACTCACAGCGTTTCTCTTCTTCACTAAGGATGCTATCCAAATAGTTTATAGGTTCATGAGCGGTCATTGTATTGCTCATAATGTGTAGTTTAGAGTCTGCGGTGGTGATGACGAAGCTTTGTCGACTTTTGTTGCCTTTTTTTTAAAAGCTTTATTTCTATTCACCACAAGCGAACCAAAAAAAAAAAATATTATTTCAACAAAGATTTATTGGCCGTTAAATGAATAGACAGCACACTGGAACCACAAAATCTTTTGTAGACTTTTTCACACAGCCACATACACACACATACACATGGGCACCTTCACCTAAACTCTCTCAAATACTTATATAGAACACCAACGTTTTATGTTTGTCCTCTTATTTGTTTGTTTTCTTTTAAATCACAGCCGGGCAGCACGAAAAAACGAGACTTTAGTCTAAACTGACTAAATGCAAAGTGACGTATGTTAAGCTCTACTGAGAATGTTCATCTATTTATTTATGTGTGTCGTCGGGATCTTAATTCTGCTAGTTTCACGAAATAAGCTTCAAAAAAAAAAGCAGTCAAATCCTCTCATGTTTTTATCTAAATGTAATTTTTAGGTGGTTGTAGGATTTACATAAACACCAAATAAAAGCAAACGTTAACAATGAAAATGAATGGCAGTCAGTCAGTTGTTGTGTTAATTTTAGTTAAACACAAAGTGAAATGAAGTCTCTTTAAGTTTAAGCTAAGCTAGATACTCGCTAGTAAGTAAGTAAGTAAGTAAGTAAGTAAGTAAATAAGTAAGTGTAAGTAATCGTATCCGTTCGTAGCAAAGGCACTTTTATGAATGACACAACGAAGACCGCAACACTGACTTCTGAGTGCACTAGCGTTTGCTTCGTCTGTTGTTAGTGTCGTTGTTTTACTGTTTGTTTTACAGCGCCTTGTATTTGTTATTATTATTGTTGTTATTTTTGTTGGTGTGCTGTTAGATTGTATATTGTATTTTATTGTTTCGATGCGAGACTTTTAATATAATATATATATACTCCCATATATATATACATATATATATATATATACATATATATATACATATATATATATATATATACATATATATATATATACTCCCAGTAACTAAATAACTTTGTGGATAGCATTGTTAGCTGGCTGGCGGGTTTATGGTACATTGTATTTATATACATATGACTGACTATATATGGTTAACTTACCATTTGTATTCTTGGTTTATACGTCGTCTTCTTTTGGCTGGCTGGCGGACTGGCTGGCTGACTGGCTGGTTAGTTGATTGGTTGGATGGCTGGACGGTTGGTTGGCTGCCGGGCCGGCTTTAATAAAACTATATGCCGCAAACAAAACTTTAACACACGATCCCATCAAAAAACAAAAACAATAAAAAAGGAAAGAAAACAAAACCAGACAACATCAGAGCACAACAACAGTGACAAAACATAAACAACATTTAAAATAAAAACAAAAACAGAAAAACAAAAGATTTCAGTGTTGATCCAATTTAAAGGTTTCTACCAGCCTTCCACCTTAACAATGAAAATAAAAGAGTAAGATAGACAAGTGAGGGCAAGAAAGAGAATACGTTATACCCACACATGTCTGTACACTATTAAAATTTCAAAAGAGAGTACATACCGACGACGAAATGACCGTCCAGGAGCAAAATATAAGGAAAACCGGAAATGTTACCCTTTTCTGTAACGGTTAACATGTACTTATGAATGTATGGTAACTCTTCTTGAATATATATATATATATATATATATATGTCTCGAATATATATATATATATATATATATATATATATGTGTGTGTGTAAACGCAGATTTTTAACAACGTCGGAGTTCACATGAAAACAACTTTTTGTATGATCGAAATATTACAAACGAAATTAATTTTGTTTTTGCTTTTATAACAGCTAAGGTGATATATAAAGCTTGCCTTACCATTTTAAGCTGACAACACATGAGTCATATACTATAGTTCAACGCATTTGTTTACGATTTTGAATCAATTTAAATATTTACTGATCCTAATCACCTTTTTGTGTCTATTTTAAAACTAAAGAAAATAGCGAAACTAAAATTTCATTTTTGAAAACCTTATCTACGTTTGGGAAAATGTAGAGATATTTATAGATTGTAGAGACAGATTGTAGAAATAGATTGTAGAAATAGATTATAAAAATAGATTATAAAGATAGTTTGTAGATATAGATGGTGGAGGTAGATTGTAGAGTTAGATTGTAGATATAAATTGTTGAGACGTATTTAATAAAAAAAAAAAGGTAAACTTTTGTTTTTTCATTTTTCGGCCGACTGGATATGTAAGGTTAACAAAAGGGCAATTTTGGTTTTCGAGAGTCAAACATATTTATTTTGTTACTTAATTTAAAAGAAAAACCAATATCAATTTCCGCTTTTTTAATTTTCAGGCAATTCCTTATTCTTCCGATCTTTATCAACAAAATCAAAGAAAATTTTCAAAATGTTTTAATACAAAAACATTGCAATGGCACTTCTCATCTGATATCCAATAATTACGACATCATCGCCTTCACGCATAATATTATTGTTCTCAGTTCACGTTGCACTGTGAGCTTGCCTTTTAACCGATTTGGCCCATTTTCAATAACAACCTATGTGTACGAATTTTCAATGGTTCTTCCAAATTTGAAGCGGATAGCTTCGTTTTTGCGGCCAGGAGAATCTTTACATGCTTCTCAATTCAATTCTAAATTTGATGCTGATCAAGAATACATATAAATTTTGTGAGATCTATGAAATGTTGCAAACAAAATCACAACACGAATATACTCCCATCCCTCGTTGGCATGTATAAAAATTTTGAAAACACTTGAACTTCAATACTTTACAATATTGCATGGCTAGTGTTTGCTATTTTTGTAGAATAGAATACAGAGATTTTACATAAACAATCTGAAGGATAAGTGGAAAGACGGCCGGCCAAATATGTCTGGATTCAATTTAATATCGATCGAGCATACATGTACTTCATAGAGCCTCTAAAGCTTCTTTCTAGGTTTTACCCAAAAACGTAGAACACGTTCAGAAACGTAGAATAAAGACGTCAAATTTCAGGAATCTAACTTGAAAGTATATTCATAAATACATGAAAAGCAGAAAAAATTCCATTAAAAAAATGAATTTCAGAACATTTTCATTGCCAAACATAAAACGCCATAAACATTTAGCCGACTAAGTCAACTAAAAAAGATATTTCTGTATAGTTAGTCGAAATGACAGACACCCAAACAAAGTACGCATGTCTAAGGAAAATGAAAAATATATCTAATTGGTCATTTCGATTCTAACAGATTAAATAAACTAAATAAAAAGGAGCTAGGGACCCTGTACCTAGTTCTTTACTTCGACTTATATTCTGATTCGATTTAGTTCTTTTGGCTTGGCGCGAAACGAAAATGAACACAAATAAAAAAAACTCTGAGAGAGGGAGTAGCATACCAAAGTTTCGCGCTGACTGTTTTCGCATGACTGTTTTATTGAAACGAAAACGAAGAAACGAATGTTTTAATATTTCCTTCCATTTTAAACGAAATATGGAAACTTTTTAGTTTATTAGTGTTTTTAAGTTTTTCGTCTAATTTCGTAATTTCAAATGCATTTAATAAGTAAGAAATATATTATATGCGTGTTTAGGTGAATCTTTAATACTCACTACCCAACTAAACATTTTTAATAAATTAGTTTTATACGTTGACATGAGAACGGATAGTTTGGAATATCCGAATTTGTTTCGCTTTTCTAGCTGCTGAAGCCATATTTACAGATTGATGATGCATTCATAGGAATTTAAAAGAATAAATGCGTCATTATTTCCAAGCATGCAGACGCCTAAAGTAACTTTGTGGTGTGACGATAAGCGCAGGTGTCTTAAAAGAAATTATTAAACTAGCATACATCTTGCCCCTTGCTTTGTGAGCCTTCGAAATGCATATTTAGAAAAACGTCTGTAGGTATACGTGCTTATGAATGTAATGCAAAGCAAATCAGAAGGCTTCCAACCTTTTTATTTATGAACCATTATTAACAACAAAAAATTAGAAAATTTAATAATCCTCACGAAATATGTTCACCTTTTTACGAATACAAAGTTCGCATACTTTGCTATTTGATAACATATAATTAGTACACTTTGCTTGAAGTAGTTGCATTTATTTTGTAGTGCCGCAGCTTTCCAGTTGTTAGTATTTTTTTAACTTAACTCACTCTATAACAAACTCTTTATACTTAAGTGCTTCTTCATATTATAAATTAGATACAATTTATGAAAAATTGCAAGAAAGTGGCATAAAATGCAGTCACTTATCCTACTTCCCTGATAAGATCAATATTATTTACAAGTTCCAATAAGCAATTGTAGTTAATTTCATATTTTTTGTCCTATTTAATCTATAAAAAGTCACATTATAAGGATAAATAAAAAAGAAATATATTGTGAACTTATTGAAGCGAAGAAAGTCTTTAAGGGGGAAAATCAGTTTTTTTTAAATTTTTTTCAAGATAGAAAAAAATGTTAGGCGTACGTTTATGTGTTAAAAACAAGAATTACCACAACTGGCCTAAACTTCAATTTGAAAAAAAATATATTTATATAATATTTAATATTTGGAGCCGCAACTGTGGTTGAATTGATAAGAAACGCCTCTAGCAAGTCAGTACATGCAAAGATTAATTGGGCACAAGTGCTTTTCTCATAGCGTTTTACGGAAAAATCCCTAAATCTCAGGAAAAAGTTTTTTCCTTTTACCGAATTTTTCCTCACATGTCTTAAACGTTGTAAAACGAACCATATATTAATCCAAAATAATTTTCTTTGATTTTTCAAAATTTTCACAGTATGTTTTCTGCCCATCTTCATAAATTATATTAACTGATAAATGACTGATTCATATTTCAATATCTGTGATGATGTGATGTTATGAACTACTAAGTAGAGCGAAAATCAATTAATATTCAATATTTAATGTCAGATTCCGAGACGATGTATGTGACAGCTTCTCTTAACTTTTTTTGTTTATATACTTCTTCTTATTTACATATGATTTTTTAGTAAGTTTTGACAAGTTTTCAAGCCGATTTCTTGCCGATTTCCAAATTTAAATTGGAAGTTTAGAGTTTGAAGACTGTACTTTATTAAATTTAAGATCAAATTTAACTTTCTAAGCAACATTTGAACACGCCGTCGCATTTAATAGTCTAAGAAAATAGAATGTTGATATTTTGGCCATTGTGCTTGAAGTTATAAACCGGTTTAACCGGCTTATGTGCTTAAAGTTAAGAAAAAAAAATTTTTTTCCACCTTGGTACAAATTTTAGAGAACCTTCACTATTACTGTAGTGTTGCAATCATTCTTATTATTATTATTATCGTTACGAAAATCACAAACTAGTAAAGTACGTAATAAACAGTCGGAATGTAGAATCGTAATGATAATTTTGGATTGATAGTTGTACGTTGATGGTTGTAAGTTGACAATAGAATAATGATATTTGAAAAGCAACTAAGTGTTGAAGAAATAAGTTCCTTCACACACACACACAAATATATTTTTAAAAACCACACTGACATTGTAGATAAAATCTACGAACTTTGTCTTAAAGAGAAATAGAAAAGGCAGTTTTGTAACATTATTATTATTGTTGTTATTATGTTTTATTATTGTTCTTATATTATTATTATTATTATTATTATCATCATAATTATTTATTTAAACCAAAGAGCACTAACAACCAAGACTAACTAATTTCTTAAAAAAAATTAATTAGATGGGTAGTCCAGTCATTTTAATGAAGTTAAAAATTAAACTTCAAGATGTCCATAGACTCCGAATACGAATTTCCGATTTTTCGGAAGTGGAAAGGTTTTAGCATTCACAGAGTATATGCTTAATTATAAGATTTAATCTAAAATTGCCGCAACAGCATGTCCGATCCGAATTCCCTCAAATGTTTCGATCTTAATTTGCGTAATGTCGGTTGGATATATTGACGCAAAGGATTAACATTTTTTCCAATTTGCAGATTGAACGCATACATTCACAATAACTCCGGCCGACTCCATGCCGACAATTTCATTAACGCAGACATGTGAGGAATAATATCATTTGATTTATTTGCCAAACATTATTTTGTTCAATTTAGAAAAAAATCATTTAAATTTAAATATTTGCTTTTTTTTTAATATAGTTAACTAAAAGTTAATAGGCATTCAATTCTTATATCTTTATAATAAAAAGTGTATTACAGGATTTCCGTAATTCATATTCGCTACGTTTATCAGTCATTGAAGGCTATGACCCAGTCGTTGCTGATAAACTGAAAGATATGGAAAACAGCTTTTATCCTCTGGAAATGTTAAACGAAGTAAATGACTTTTGTATGGAAAAATATCGTAATAAAATATCTGTCGCTCATACCGTAAATGCAAACCTGGAAGAATGCATGCGCAAAGCAAACTTAGCTCTAAGTATTATGACTTAAAATCCTGAAGATACATTGAAAAATATGCACAACCATTTTAATAACTACTTTTCAAATGGTATCAAAGAATGTAAACGAAAATATGAGAAAATTGAAGCAAAATATCATAATTGTGCCAGTGGCGTAGTGAGTTATAAGGAATCCTCTTTTCAAGGTACAACAAATAAATGAAGTGTTCCTGTCCTTTGCCCAAGATAAAATCTACTGAAACGTGTTTCATCACAAATTTTAAAAACTTTTTAAATCAAATGAGTGCGTTCGCTTGTGCGGCTAATACTAACTTTAACGATGCCTTTGGTTGCTATTCAATGCAAGTTTAGTCAACATTTACGGCTCTTTGAAAGGCTAGAACTGTTATCAATAATTGTATGGTTCGCCATGACGTTTGCCCGCCCTTCAATAGTGAAGATCTCTTTGTGGTAAAAGGACGTTGACCATATCACGACTTATCGTGTGAAACTATATTTAATCCTTTTAAGGGTATTAACAAAACAACACCTTGTTTGCAAATTAATTTTATTGCTAAAGATTTCATTAATGATGTAGAATTAAATAAGTAATTTTATAATTTATATTATTGAATAAACAAAAAATTGGCGATTTTTCCTGGGGATAATCTATGAAAGTTATCGCAAGTACACGCGTATACTCGGTTTAAAAAAAAATTTCACTTTTTTTTGGTAGGGTACGTTCGTTGGCTTCAAATTTAATTTTGGTCTTTCTTGAAAACTTCCGCGCCCTTCGTCTGGAGAGCTTTTACGTGTGAAAATGCTAGAAACGCTAGAACGATTGCCAGCTCTTCCATTACAGTGTAAATTAGATTTTGCAACTTCGGCTAATTTAATGCCGCTTCTCCAATTGGCAGATTCTCTAGATTTATTTAAAACTAAATACTTTTTCAAAAAATAAAAAGGTTTTCGATTTCTGGATTCAAAAGGATAATGAGTACTTACAATGCATAATGCATATTATATATGGCGTTAATGGAAAACTATACAGCATATACATGTTAAGCTTATATCTTTCATTTCAGAATATATTAAAGCTCTTTTTTGTATTATTATTAATTATTCATTAATTTCCAAACAATTATTTAGAGGTTTCTGTTTTATACTGAGCTAAATACACATTAGCTCAAGTTTACATATAAAAAATTTTTGTCTGCACTTCTTTTTTTTCTAATTGTGTATACGTATGTTCATAAGATTTTCAATTTTCTTTGCCTATATAGAATTCTGTTAAATATTTGATGATGGAAAATGCTTAACTTCTGAAATCTTACATTGTCAATATTCCAAATTTGTTAAGTTATTATACTGCGATCGATTTTTGTAGCTTTTCGTTTGAGAATAAAATTAATTTTTTTTTTTTTATTATTGAAGACCGTCTAAATATGCAATTCGGAATAAAAATAAAAAAAATTTTAACTACTTTAATTAAAATATAGATTTGGTTAGGGTTAATAAAATGAAATCATTTTCTCGTTCCCTTTTTTTTTGCTTTTGTTTGAAGTCGACTCGAAATTCTCACTCACACAGTAGTAATTAAAGCGATTACAGAAATTTATTAAATTTAATCCTGAATTTTATACCAAACTATCGCGAACACTGCTTTCTCTTGGCATACGTATCTGTGCGGCCGCTTGTTGCTGGGATGGTTGCGGTTGTGGTTGAGGAATATTCTGGGCCGCTGCAACATTACCACCATGTTGCTGACGGATTCCTGTTCGATTTACGTAGGTACGCACATTCTCTTCTGTATAATCAACAATACGACGTTTCTTTCTACGCGTGTATTGTTGTTGTTTCAAATAAATTTTTAATATTCCTTTCACAGTAATGAACGTTAGACCACCAAGTAAAGTACGATGTAAAGTATTTTCAATGGATTCAAAAAGTAAGCGACCCACAATTGACGATATTGTTGGTAGAAGCAAAGCTCCGCAAAATATACGAGTGGCCGAAACTGGGTCCGAGAGTGTAGGTGTGACTGGGTTTTGTGCAGTTTGTTCTTCGTCTTCCTCACTATGAAAAATGAATGATTATTTATTCTACAGTTAACTAAGACATTTGAAGTTTAATGAGTTCCTATACATATATATGTCCCTAAGCATCAAAATATGTTTGCGCATATAAGTTTTTTCTTTTTTAATGAGTCCAAAGCTCTTAATCAATTTTCATCGTTTGTTGTGTATTAAGTTTGAAAACTGTACACATTAAAAAAGAAAAAACATATATATATAACATATACCACATAATTTATAGCACCTTATACAGATGTCAATTGGCATGATTGCTACTAATCTTGATATGATTTGTTGAATATTATAGAAAGTAGGACGTTATTATCAATTTATTGATTTGATTTTTCCTGATAAACAAGGAAAATAACTATTAACTACGGTGTACGTTTTTTATTTATCTTGATTCATTCCATGCATTTTCGTTTTCTCATCTTTATAGAAGATAATTCTTTCGTTACGGTTTAAAAATAATGGGAAATTATGGTTTAGTTCCATATTAAGAGGTTTTAAAATGTTAACTTTATGTAAAGTTTAAAATTTTTTCTTTTTATCTTAATAGTACAATACGGCAAAAATGTTTTTCAAAAATTTCAAGTCAGTCGTAGTGAGCCTTTGGAAATACCTACTACTATAATGTACCTATTACAACTACGTTAAACCTTAAATTCTTTTTTTTAAATTTTATTCGATGGACACGAACGAATGCAGTGATCTCAATGAAATTTTCTGCAATTTTGATTAGCGCTTCAGCGAAAAATTTTTTCCGCTTGATCACAAATTGAACAAAAATTTTACTTTTTTCACACAGTCCAATACAGGAAAAGAAATTTCGATGCTTATTCAAACGCGTCGTTCAAATACGAGAAAGAAAAGTTTGAGAAAACAAAACTTATCAAAATTTTTAGTATCCACAGCGAGAACACACTCTGGAAAAACTAAGTCAAAACTATGAAATTTTCAAAATTTTTAAATTAAAATTATATATATTGACTTTTATATGCCTAAAAAAAAGACTGAATCTTATCTTTTATTGTACTAAAATAAAGATCAAAACCCATGTATCCCTTAAAATAACTATCGCGGTACTTACGGATATGGAATAATAAAACTCATGAGTGGAAATTTCCGAGCCACACTGCGACGATTACGTATGAGCCGAATCACTGCATCTTCCCAGCGTATCATTCGACCGAGAACTAAAGCTACCGGTATTGCTGGCAAACCAATAAGAAGTATTAGTGGATCACCATTTTCCATTAAAGCCAGTCCTTTTTTGTGACCAACAATCTGAAAAACAAAATACTTTTTTTTGGAAAAAAAAGCAAAACAAAGGAAATTTTTTGAATCTAAAGTACACACTTGCAAGAAGGTAACAGCTCCATACGTCACTGCAGTCCAATACAAAGAACCGACGAAAACACCGGCTGCCAAAAATGGACTAACACGTTTAATCAAATTATCGAACGCTTCTAAGATGTTGGCTACTTTGCCCATTTGCGGGAAGACTATAATGTATTCAGTTTGGCACTGTTGACAGCTAACAGAACGCAGAGCATTGCCTTTTTGTTTTTCATCCACCCAACGGTAGAGACAACTTTGATGAACCCATTTAGTAGAGCCACGGCATTTACAGGGTTGAACCCATGCAGCCAAACCATTATCCTCATCCGTAGCGAAACAAATCCAACAACTACGTTCGCTATCCTCGCTCTCATGTCGCTGCTGCTCAGACTGTTGTTTATTGCCTGATGATTGAACTACAATTTCGTTCAGGTTCAAAACCTGAAGTGAACTGCAAGGCTCCTCATCTTGCACATATGTCAGTTTATCTTTATTGTCATCTCTTATTTCCTCTTTTACCAAGGGCGTGTCCATTGACTCAATAGCTTCAATGTAGGTCCGTTCAACACGTTCGACATCCTGGCTTTTTGAAGTTGACGGACCCTCTATAATAGCTTTCGTTGTTATAGTATTGCTACCAGAAGCCTCCTCACTCATTATTACACACTTGCAATTACACTTAAAACGTTCTGCTACTTAGTTCTTTGTATTCGAAAATAAGCATTGACGTTGCTGCTTTCAGTGACTTCGCATTTTATATACATATATATATATTTTATGCAAGCTGCCTATCGTCCCCCTTTAATTGATGATATGTTGCAAATTACTCGTATCCTACTGTTGAAAAAAAAAAGACCAAAATTACAATATTTTTATTATTTTCTTTCTTTTTCGGCTATTATGTACTATTTTGATTATCGAATTTTGAATTCGTAGGTTTGTATTTGGAAAATTTGTTACGACAAATGACTTTCGTCTTGTTCGATTTATTTATTTAGGTAGTCTTTAAAATGAGAATTTGTTCATTAAAAACAGTTATGTGATGTATACGTCGATAACACAAAGCAAGCGAAAATTACAAATTATTTTTCATTTTTAGTAATTTTGCAGAGATGTCAAGTTAGAATTTTGACATTTCACACATTCAGTCGATATTTTAATTTTTTTTATCAATCGTGTTGCCACTTTTTTCGTTTAAATAAATATTTCATGTTAATATGGAAGAGAAATCATACATTTTTTTAGGAGTAGGTGTAACTCGGCATATTTTGCAAATGGCTTACTTAATATTCAAATAATAAAAAAATTGTTGAATTTGACGGAACATATATTATAGAATTATTGCTTAGTAAGTATGAAAGTATACGTGCGCAATTATTCCAAAACACATACAAGCACTATTGTTATTCACTTATTTAAATATTCACCTTTAGTCATAAACAGTTACGTCCTAGGAGTCTATAGAGCGCAATATATATATCTTTAATTTGACTTTTCAATTAATCATTCCAAGTAAATTAAACAAATCAAAATTATTAAGCATATAAATTAGAGAATATAAAATTAGCAACAAAATACAAATAAGCCTTGCTAACCGAAATGCTAATCTAGTTCATGACTTATACGAGCACCATCTCCATGTCCACGTTCCTGTAGTAGTTCATTATTCTCTTCATCGTCATTGAAGCCTTGGAAGAGCCGTGAAAATAAATCACCGAACATACCTCCCATCATATTAGTGCCACTATTGGCTGCAGGCGATGGATTAATATCAAAAAATAAAACTCCGATTTTTACTAAATACTTCTGAAACGACGGATCCCGGTCGAGTGATGGTTTATACAAATCACACAATGAACGGAAGGCTGCGGATCGATTAATGTCAATACAAAGAAATAAGAAGTGGATGAAATTCAATAAGATTTCCTTATAGGGAGCTTCTTTGCGTTTGATATCCGGATGTTGTCGTATATATGCAGTAAAAGTTTCTTCTGCCGTTTTGCGATCCTTAAGACAAAGCTGTTGCAACACCGCCTGTACAATAATTAAATCCACTTCACTAGAATATGATTTCTTTTCACTAATTTTGACCAGAAAACGACCGCACATGTTGCCATCGCGAGAAAGCAAAACATGATGGCGTGCTTGCTCAGTATTTCCCTCACTCCAAAGTAACCTGGCTATTCTTTTATGCAAACTTGGATGACCCAAATTATGGCCGGACACTTCGCCACTCCACTTAATGCAGCGATTCTAATACGAAACATTACAAAAATTATCGCAAGTTAGATAACATACAAATGAACTTACAATTAATGTTTCTCTCTCTACAGTCGTGGGACTCAAATTTTCAATTAACGCACTTAAACGTTCTATCCATAATTCAATATTTGTTCGATGGCCACTTTTCTCTAAAGTGTCAACAATTAGTAAACCCAAATCAGCAGCACTGGGCTCTTGAGCATTCGTCACCAATCGAAGCGCCCCACTATATAGTAAATCCATGCACTCAAAGTACTTGCGTTGAGCTATGTAACGAAAGTAGAGAGTGCGATACATTTGATGAGCTTCATAATAATTTCCCGTGTTAATCGAATGCTCCAATTTGGCCAAAACGCGATTTATTCCTCTCTGACCCCTCTCTGTTGAAGCTATCATCTTCCTTGATGCTCTTTAGTACTTTTTCCTCAATTCTATTGTTCACTACGCTGAACGCGCGGCCTATCAAACCTTGCAAAAATTTCTTAGTTTTAGACAGTATAAACCATAAATTTCCTGAATATTTTAGTAATTTACACTGCAAGTCGATGTATGCCGTTTCTTCTCTTCACTATTCGTCTTCTTCTTACTTGTAATAATAATCCGACAATCATCAAAACAGAGAAGCGCTAAAGTTTGCAGCACTTTTTTAAAATGATTATGGCAATGCCTGGCAGAGGCCACTTATGCATCACAGGTTAAGTAACGCATGCATTAGCATGCGATTGGAATACTGTTTTGTGTACACGTACTCTCTCTCTCTCTCTTCTTCGTTATAATTCATCTTTTAAATTGTGATTTTTTAATTTTATGCTATTGGACGTTCGTTCTGTTTTTCGGAGCGGCAAGTCTAAATATGCAACGAATGGCTTGCCATTTCCAAGTGTATATTTATAAATCCAGTACAAACAAGACAATGAAGAAAATCTTTACAAATTCAATACAATTAAGGCAAATTTTTATACATAATGCAAACAATGAGGCAAATTTTTAATTCATTGTCTTCATTGTACAGGGCTTATAAAATTTTGTATAGGCGCAGTACGTGCAGTATTTGGTCATTATCGAATATTAAATCGATCTGCGTGTGTGTATGTATGAATTCTTTTGTCTGCCTGCGTGCAAGTCTGCATTACCTGTCCTAAAAATTAATATATCGGTTTCAAATCCTTCTTAGAGGCAAGTTGGTACAAAAATAAACCAGTTCGGTCAAAAGCTCACCTGTTCTCGAAGCAAAAAAGTTGCAACAGATACAACGTTAAAAATTGTGATTTATCTCACATATTGGTTTTAAATTTTCCATAAATACTGAATAGTGCATTATTAGCTCTTCGCTTTAAAAGACAATTCGCTCATTTTATAGACCATTCATTACTTAATGATCTTCAAAATGCCGTTTTTTTAGGTTTTTTTTAGAGTTTTATGATGTTATTCTCTAAATGACAATTTCATACGTCAAAACTTAAGTATGTTTTAGAAAAAATCTTTTTATTTTCCATTGGAATATGGCAACCCTACCTAAATGAAGAGATTCTTTACTCTGGAGGTGTATTTTCCGATTAACTTTCGCTGTGTTGCGAGAAGAGAGTTGAGAACAAAATTTGTTCACCCCAATGGCAAATTTCTTATCACCGGTGCAAAAAAAAAGTGGACGATAGTAAAAAGTTATATAATTTCTCTGCTGATATCCATGTTTGTTTTCCTCTTTGCGTGCTTCCAAAGCTGAACATTGAACAATTTCTATTAATTCTGACTTTGTGAATCAATTGTTGTTGTCCTATTGCTTCCTGCCCTAATCAAAAAAGTAATAACTACAGATTCGATCACCGAAGTTAACGAGAATTAACGAGTTTAGCTAGTACATTGCAAAAAATTGGCGCTTTTTACAATAATAACTGCAGAAAGAAAGATTGCATTGCACTCAAAGGTTTGTAATAAATTCATTCTCTTGTATTTTATTGGAACGCGAAGGAGTATTCTTTTATATAAAATATATAGAACATAAATACATAAATACATATATGTATAATGATAAAATTGTAAAGATTTTAAGGATCATTTTTGACGGGCAATCTTAATAATTCGCGATCTGATGGACGTATTACGCCTGTTGGTAAGTAGCGCAAAATTTCTGGTGGTTCAAAGCGTAATAATCGCAAACGTTCCTCCTCAATTTCTTTATCCCTGTAAGTAGAAAAAAACAATAAGAAATTTAATCGGTTCTATTACTTCCAAAATTAAATCGTCTCACATTTCTTTTTGTAAGCCAAATAAATCTTCAGACTCGCGTAATTGTTCAATTGTATTTTCGACACGTTCCTGTCTTCTAATATCAATAATATTTCTTAAAGCTTTGGTGTGTTCCATGATGCGTTTGCGACGCTGTTCATCTGCTAAACGGACCAATTCATCTTTCTTAGATTGAATGCGCATTCGCTCTTCATATATTAAACGTTCTTCTTCTTTTCGTTTGGCCTCCTTCTCTGGCTTGACTGAGTCACGGTAATTTTCCAATTCAGATCTTAATCTTAAGCGTTCCTCGTTGCTCTTCTCTAAATTTTGACGGTACCTTGCATCTTCCTTAGCTTTGCGTTCTTCGATAAGTAACGACAGCAGTAATTCTTCACGACGTTGCCTTTCATTTTCGATGTTTTCTATTTGTTTTCCAATACGACCACTTAATGCCTGCCTCTCCTCTTGTAAACGTTTTCGTTCCGCTTCAATCCGACTTTTCAAAGCTTCACGCTCATCACTATAAGCTATAAATTTCGATAAATCGTCTATATTCGTTTGTTTTTCTTTTTGTTTTTGTATAATCTTGGTGCGCATGCACTCATCCATTTCAACTTTACATTTTTCGCGATACCGAAGCGCTGCTTCTTTTTCGCTTTTTTCTTCGGCCTCTATTTGTCGAAAACGAACTTGGGCTTCTTCACGGTCTTTCACCATAATTTCGTATTCTTTAAGGCGACGTTGTTGCTGTTCAGCAATTTGTCCTTTCAATCCCGACATAAATTCAATTCTATACTGACGTCGTTCCTCCGCTTCTTTTATAGCCAATTGCCTTTCAAGCTCACATTTCTGCGCCCACTTGTCATTTTCTTCGCGTTTTTTCCTAATCTCTTCTTCTTTCAATTTCACAAGGCGTTCTTTTTGGCCTATAAGTTCTCGAGATACCTTCGCCGACCGTATTTGAGCTTGTAACAACCTCAATTCGTGGCTATTTGATTGCAATTGCTTACGCCTTTTTTCTTGTAACATTTCATCCCTCTTTATATCCCTCAACTCCCTACAAATGTCGCTTGTTACTTCTTGATGCTTTATACGAGGATTTTCAGCGGTCGCTAATATTTCCTGACTTTTCAATTCAGTCACTCGGCGGTCCTCATCTCGAACTTTTTTAAGAAAATAACCTACGGACTTAGAGTATTCCCACTTATTTCCATCTTTCGCAACTGGACACGCTGTTTCTTTAGCAAACATTTTTAATCAGCTATTTCTTTTTTGTTTTTGATATGTTGAAAACGATTGAAGTGAAGATTTTTTCTCGACAGATCTATATCTTGAGGAGATTGACTGCTAACCAACTTGCAAGAATATATTGAAATCTTTCTAAATTGAAAATTTTCACGTATCAAAAATATTTATAAAGAAATATATATAAATCACCCGTATCTCCTAGTAACAAACAATAAACTATTTTTTGAAAATACCTCTTCTAATAATAGGAACGTTACCATATGATGAAAACTAAAGTCAATCAAATGGCCAGACGGTCGATAAAATTGTTATCAGTAAAATCACACAAAATAAATGCAGCTGGTAGCAAATATTTTGCAAGGAAGTTGCGAATTTTCTTGTCGGGTGTCTTTCTTTTTCTTTTAATTTCGATTCGTATAAATTCTATATATACATAATGAATTTTGAAATTGACAAGGCTTCAGCAAGCACCTCCAATTTGTCAAAAATTAAAAATACAGATCCACCTAGCGCTTCAGAGCATTCCAATAACTCAGATTTGAAGTCAATTGCAGTGTTAGAGACGGGTAAAGCATTTCCATCTTCAAAATGGGTAAAGCTTAATGTAGGTGGTAAAATTTTTTTAACCACTATATGGACACTTGTAAGTAAAGAACCGGAGAGTATGTTGGCGCGCATGTTTTCCCAGGATGGTGCAATGTTACCAAGCAATCAAGACGAACAGGACGCCTATTTGATAGATCGTAGTCCTCATTACTTTGAGCCCATTATTAATTACCTACGGCATGGTCAGCTCATTGTCGACCCAAACGTAAGTTTGGAAGGCGTTTTGGAAGAAGCGAAATTTTTTGGGCTTGAATGCCTAGTTAGCCAATTAGAAAGTCAAATCATGCAAGCTAACCAACCATTGGACAATGTTCCTTTAACCCGACGAGACGTGATTAAAGCTTTGATACAAACTTCTCATTTAACGGAGTTGCGTTTCCAGGGTGTTAACTTAGCTGGAGCAGATTTGCGAAAACTAGATTTTAGGAATATAAATTTCAAGGTTTATATATGCGTACACGCACGAACCATCTATTCCGTTTGCCTAAAAATGAATTCATTACATTTTTAGTATGCCTGCATGCAAAGATGTAACCTATCACATGCCAATCTCACATACTGTTGCCTGGAGCGTACTGATTTGGCATATGCTAATCTAGAATGTTCTCAATTGGTATCGGTAAAAGGATTATGTGCGAATATGGAAGGCGCTAATCTGCGCGGATGCAACTTCGAAGATCCATCCGGTTTAAGAACTAACTTAGAAGGTGTTAAC
The DNA here is from genome assembly GCA_000671755.1 of Glossina brevipalpis. Classification (NCBI taxonomy): domain Eukaryota; kingdom Metazoa; phylum Arthropoda; class Insecta; order Diptera; family Glossinidae; genus Glossina; species Glossina brevipalpis. The sequence goes on along the minus strand of KK351077.1, from coordinate 1,056,454 downwards.
CTTAAAGGTGCATTTTATTGTTCAACATAACCAAAGAAATTAAATATCGCAACTTACGCCTTTTCTTAAAGGAGCCTGCCTGGAGAGCTCCAATATGGCTGGCGTTAATCTACGAGTAGCCAATCTTAAAGACGCAAACATGAAAAATTGTAATTTGCGGGCCGCAGTTTTAGCAGGGGCCGATTTAGAGCGTTGTAATTTATCAGGCAGCGATTTGCAAGAGGCCAACTTGCGTGGAGCAAATCTCAAAGATGCTGAACTAACTCTAATGGTTACGCCACTACACATGTCCCAAGCCATACGTTGAACTTGGGCTGGAGGTAGTGAGTCAAGTACCAGCAATTAATAATTCTGTGATGTTTATCTTTCTGAACAAAAAGAAGAAAAAACCTCGGTTGAAATAATTCCAGATTTAATAAAAACGTATTTGTAAAAAACTTTCTAGTAATTAAGTCACTGTATGGGTAATACATATCGACAATGATGAGTGTGTATGTACCATGTATGTTAAATGCTCAAGATAACAGTTTTAAATTTAAACGAAAAAATGCTTTTATTTTCTTTGAAAGCGCAGCAAGTTTGTTATATATGTTTAGAGGGAGATTATGCGTTGGAATGATTATTTCTACCCCAACACCAATGAAGATAAAAGTTCTTTCATGATAACTTATAATTAAGCAAATGCATTAATTTAATTATAATATTCTCGACTTTGCTAATAAATAATTCATTTTATCCTGTTAAAGGCTAAGGGCGTTTTCCAACTTCTCTATTGATTTTATGCAAGTTGTCCTAATTATTTCCACTGAAGCATAAAGGACGAATTTTCATAAATTCATCTAATATCTCATCAGTAACAAGCTTACGAGCAACTTGATGTTGTTCCACAATTGGTGTAATAGTCTAAAGGAGATTCATTTTGTTACATCAATTTTGAAGGCAAAAAATAAGCTCTAATGAATAAAATTTACCTCGACAGCTAGTTTTTTTATTTCGCCAGTTAACATTTCACCCTTGCTGTAGGCTATTCGAACTTCCTCTAACTTCGTGTCATCTTCTAAGAAAAACTTTAGCAATTGATAGGCAACATCGACTTCGGGCACACCACCCATAGCTCTATGCTTCTCTATTGTATCCCGACCGCCAGAAAAGGCATATTTATTGATTTTGTTTTTTATTTGCTTAGGAGTATCGGTTAGGAATATTGCAGAATTCTGCTCACTTGCCGACATTTTTGACTTCGCACCTTGTAGAGCCGGAAAAAAGCTAGAATGGATAAGAGCGCATTTTGGATAACCCATTCGAGGGGAAACATCCCTAGTCATTCGAAAATATGGATCTTGGTCAATGGCGCAAGGCACTAAGCAATGCACTTTTTTATTGCCAAAGATAAATGGGAATGTACTAGAAATGGCGGGTGCGGCTTGAGCTGCAGGAAAACCAATTTTACCAATAACATCCGAATCGCCGAAACCAAATATCCCTTTTACTTGATTAAAGGTAACGCATTTTTGTATGCGTATGATGTTCTGATACATAGAAGGGCATTCACTAATAAAATAAACCTAAAATTTAAATTGGGGAGCAAACATTCATATATGTCCATTTACCCCATGAAAGTTAAATTATTAAAAATAAACGTTTTATCCACATTAAAGCCCATAGCTACTATATCTTTAGCGTTTTCCCGAGCCAATTGAATAGCTTCTTCTACTTTTAAATCCTTCCACAAGGTTTTTTCATCATCCGTCAATTGAATGACTAAAGGTACATCAAAAGTTTCTTGTAACCATCTGAAACAAGATGTTGTAAATAATAAAAGTAGTGCATTAAAAAATTTGATTGTATACACACTTTGTCATAATAAATGGTATTAGGTGTCCTAAGTGCAAAGATTCTGAGCTTGGGCCTCTTCCGGTGTACAGGTAAAATGGTTTTTCCTGTTCTTTTAAGTCCAAAATTATTTGCAAATCACGATGTGAGAAAAATATACCTCGTCGTATGAAATGGTGAGCAGGTTTGCCGGTTACTTTTTGGAAACGGTTTACAAGCTCTTGATCGATTTTAGATGATCCAAAACGTTCTATGTGGTAAGAAAAATTTGTGGTATTTTACATGCAAATCACATTCACGAGACCCACTTATTAATTTATCATAGTCGATGCCTGCTTCATTTAAACTGGTTACATGCCATGGATTTACAATATCATCTTGTTCATCTTGTACCGTTGCTTCCGTAGCTGTAACTACTGGTTCTTCATGATCCTTGTTATTTAAAGTTAAAGCGTCCACGCCTTCTGCCACTGCGTTTTCTGTATCGTTCATAATTTCGAAACACGTTTTGAACGCAGTAAATACGAAAGACTCTCTGTCCGCAAAGATAAAAAAAGACGCAAAAAGTTCTAACTGTTAAAAATGCACAAATTCTTAACTGTAAAAGATGCAAAACGTGTCAAGGCATACAAAAAAAACTGTTGATCTGAGTGGTTTTCTGCAAATCAATGCAAAATTTTCTAATGCCAATGTAAAATTTTTACTATTGCTTTACATCGCTGCATTTTTTCGTATTTTACAAACACCACTGATTGTTATTATTGCTAATCAGCTGATGTACGGCTTAAGCCCTTTGATTTCTATCTATTCGTCTTCAATAGAATTTCTCTGTAAGACTTTCTCAAACTAAAACAGGGATATTTTGGTCATACCGAAACGCTTCGCAAGCATTGGCAACCGTAAGGGTAGAAAGTCTGTTTTTGTGTGTGAAAAAGTTAAAAAATTTTTTAAAAATTAAAAATTTAATTTTGTCAGCTCTTAAAACTATTTGATACATTTTAAAAATATAACAATTAATATTAGTGATTTCTGTGATAAAAGTGTACAACTCCTGTTGTTGGAATCTGGAGTCTCGTTGCATATCATCATTGGTGTCAAAACAGACATTCTACAGACTTCTACTTTCGTCTGAATAGTCAACTTA
>KK351077.1:850232-1049781 GCA_000671755.1 Glossina brevipalpis | reverse complement strand
ATCAATTCCGCGATATTTAATTCAAACATAAACTTTTTACGCATACTACATCATCATAATACAGCTGTTCGGGTTATCATCTGCTATAAAGCTGCATATATCCTGAACTTTTCATCAAATCTACGTTATCTACATCAAGTTACTGGAGATATACGCCTATATTAAAAGGCTTACTCCATCCAAAATAACAAACCAAAAAAAAAAAAAAAAAAAAAAACTCAAACAGGATGCCTATTATGTACAATACGGGAGATTGGTTTACTTTACAACCAGATACTTATAGGTAAATAATTGGTAAAAAGTTTGTACTCCTCGACTTTTCTTCGTTTAAAAATCTTAGAAAGTTCGACTTGCACACACCACATTGGCCTATAGATCTGGATTTGGAATATATGAAAGTAGTATGTGCGCCTTATGGCGGACCAATTGCAGTTACGCGGGATCCTGAGCAGATTGTACCCATTAAAGGCACTGCCAAACCAGTAATACGCATATTTGATACAGCTGGGAACGAGCTAAGCAAGATATGGGTAAATAAATTAATATAATATTATATTTTGCTAATAAAATTTTCTCCGCATACTAGTGGAATCATGGAAAGCTCATTTCTATGGGTTGGTCAGATACGGAGGAATTGATATGTGTACAAGATGATGCTTTAGTATTCATTTATGACATGTTCGGCCATGAGAAAGAATCGTATAGCATGGGCCAAGAAGCTAGCCTAACTAAAATTTTAGATGCGAAAATTTTTCAATCGTCTACAGGAACCGGTGTGGCAGTAATGACCACGAATGGTCGCATTTTCCTAAAGCACAATAATACCAAGGATTTTCGTTCCCGTTTATTGCCTGAAATGCCAAGTAGGTTAGTCAGATAGAGATCAATAAAAATATTAATTGAGATAGTTTAACTCAAGAATCGTCTTCTGAATGTACCTGCTGGGAACTAATAACTGAAGACCGTAATAGTTATTGTTTATTAGGACGCGACCGGGAAATAATTAAATTATTTCCTGGAGAATCTCTGGGATCTATTACGCGAAATCTAATAGATAAATCTTTTGAACGCATCATGCTTATAGCGGTATCATATAATCATCAAAATTTGGCTTTATACACTAATACGGGTATATTATGGATGGGTAGTGTTGACATGAAACAAAAATATTGCGAATTTGATACTGGTCGAAAAGATGTACCGAAACAAATTGAATGGATTATGAATGCCGATAAAACAGGTTCGGATGCTGTTGTAATTGCTTATCCTTCATTTCTTCTGGTTGTCAATCGGAACGGCGATAAAAATCTTTTCACTTATGACAATGTAATCCATTTGGTGTCAGAAATGGATGGAATACGAATTTTAACTCATAATTCCCACGAAATGATACAAAAATTGCCTAAATGCGTCCAAAATATATTTGCAATAAACAGTCAAGAACCATCAAGCTTTTTGTTTGAAGCTCAAAAAAAGTTTCAAGAGAAATCTCATCAAGCCGATGAATATTTAAGTTTATTTCGCAATCGTATAGATGTGGCAGTAAATGAATGCATAGAAGCAGCTGGCTACGAGTTTTGTACTACAACTCAGAAATGTTTAATGCGGGTATACATTTTTTACTTAATCATTACTTCGTAAAGAGAAATCGAATTTAAAAATACTTTTTTTTATAGACTTCTTACTTTGGCAAAGGTTTCATAACATCACATAATCCAGAAAGGCACATACAAATGTTACGTATTTTAAGAGTTTTAAATACGTTACGAAATCCGAAAATTGCTATGCCTTTAACCATCAAGCAGTAACTATTAATAGAAACAATCGAAATATCAATCAATGAATCAAATTTTTTTTTATAGATTTCAGCATTTAAAACCTGAAGTTATATTGGCACGGTTAGTATTTCGCAAACATTATGCCATTGCCATACAGGTAGCCAAACACTTAAAACTAACCGAATCGTGGATTTTGGAACATTGGGCTTACCATAAAGTAATGAACGACAAAAGTAAAAATATTTGAACCCATATTTTATTTACTTGCTTTCTACTGGAATTTTTCTTTCTTTATATTTAGATGATAACGAGGTGGCCCGAAAAATTACTGAAAAATTTAAAAATCCGTCAATCGGGGGTATATCATTTTGTAATATTGCCGAAAAAGCTTATGCAGCCGGCCGCGATGAATTGGCTATTAAGGTATATATAATTGTAAACATTTTTATTTTATAAAATACCAAAGCAAACTGTATATTTCAGTTGCTAGAATTGGAGCCTAGAGCCTTCTTGCAAATACCGCTTTTGCTTAAATTGGGAAAATTTGATCGAGCCGTACAAAGTGCGACTCAATCGGGTGACACTGAATTAGTGGCGTCCATTCTAATGGAAATCAAAAAGAAGATGATGCTCACTAACTTTCATGTAGAAATTTGATATGCAATCAGTGGTAATAGAATTCTTTTTAATTACATTTTATCTTCAGATGATTATTCGAGAATATCCCATGGCTTTGAACATTTATAAGAAAATTATGAATGAGTGGAGTCGTACCGCCTTATATGACATTTATAATGCCGAAGACGATCACAAGTCAATCGCAGAATATCATTTTAGGAACGCTTTAGAAAGCGATAGTCTTGAATCAAATCTGCCTATTATAGCCAATAGTTATACCCAAGGACGTCGTAATGTTGAAGCGGAACTTTGCTCAGATACTAATAAATTAATGAAACTTCAAAAAGCTCTAACGAATAAATATGCAAATATTTACGGTCACATTACATTTTATCGCCTATCTATACATAGTACCATAGAGAAACTATTGGAATTGGGAGAAATGAAAGAAGCCGAAAAAGTGAAAAACGACTTTAAAGTGCCAGATAGGAGGTAGAAATCATTTCATGATAATATGAATTTATGCATTTATAGATTTTTTTTTGTCTTTTTTGATAAGGTTTTGGTGGTTACGCATTTTAAGTTTATCTAATAAATACAAATGGGATGATTTAGAGAAATTTTCCAAAAGCAAGAAAAGTCCAGTTGGATATGAACCGTTTGTTGAGGTTTGTCTGAAGCAAAATAATTTAACGGAAGCCCGTAAATATGTACTTAAATGTCGCGATGATCGTAAATCCTACTTGTATATAAGAGCAGGGTATGTTTTAATTTGCTAATGAAACATTATGTTTATATAATAATAATAAATAATAAATGATTTTTAGACTTTATGATGAAGCTGTTGACACAGCTTACGATCAAAAAGATCTCAACACTTTGTACATGTTACAACAGAAAGCGAATACTATTGGCAATCGACAATTATTGGAAAAGATCAATACCAATGTTGCTATCTTAGCATCGAAAAAATAAACTGTTAAAGAAAACAAGTAAGAATTTTATATTAGAAAAAGATTATGGACATTTGCCATCACCAACAAATACACTGGTGTTTCAATTCTGTCCTTTTAAAGATTGCGGGTAAATATTTATATCATATTTTAGATCGATATCGCGATTGAAACTTTGTAAGTATTGCGATAACAAAATCTTCCTAGATTATATTTTTTGACCAGTAGGCAATCAGATCTCGCATTCCTATCTACATTTTTACTCGCATTGGAATTTTAATGAAGAAAAAATAGCAGAGAAGTAAAGTGAATTGTGTGTAGCTACTGCATATAAATTATAAGCGGGGGATAAATTTTATAAAATGGCATCGCTGAAAAAGCTGTAAATAATTGTAATATTTATTCGCAGTACACAATAAAGTGAACAACACATTCTAATTACATTCCTAAAGCGAAAGGTTGAGCTAACGATCTCTTCTAATTTAATTAGGTTTCTCCTTGTGCCTCTAATTAATTCAATTGCATTAAGCCTAGAAACAGATTGTCTTTCTAATAAAATATTTAATAACAACGGTATATAAATTGAATACAAATTTAAGTATGGAACAACGTGGACCATCGATTATATAACAGGTTCCTCTGAATAGACTAAAATACCGCCAAATTTTTTAAGTTTCAAACGCATAACTCTGACCACCTAAGTATTAATTAAAATTTTTAATAATACGATATCTAATCCTAGTTTCTTATTAAAATTTACAAGCTTCAACTATTCTTATATCTTCGCAAAACGCTTTTGTTACTTACCATCTGTTCCATCTGTGGAAATTTTTTACCATCTCTTTGAAATGATTTCACCACTTTTTCAGTTGCAAACGTATACGAAATAGAATACTTTTTTCGATTACGTTTTATCCCCAATATACCAAACAAATATCAAAATAATTTGGATTCCCTCTCGTATCGAAAGTATCGGTAACGAGCGACCGGACAATATCGACAGGCGCTCCCTGTATCCCTCTAACTATTATATCAACAGAGGTATATGACCTAGATATTCAGCAATTAAAGTAATTGATATATATGTAGGGTTGTGGTGTAACTAAATAATTGCCGATTTCACTTATAGATGTCTCTCACTTTCATTTTTATGATATCCGTGAATGTTATAATCTTCTTCTTCTTATATATGTTACCTGTCATCCTTAACTAGCTTTACAAGTTCATTGCATAGATATTTTCTTAAAGTTTTTCTCTTAAACTCAACATTAATATGAAGTCCAAGCGCGAACATTTCCGCCATTTTTTGCTTTATTATTTTCTTAAAGGAAAGAACGCAGTGCCAGAGGCAAAAAGTGATTGGTGAAGCCTTTAAAAAATGGGCAATGGCGAAATTGGTTTGAAAAATTCCATTCTGAAGATTTTTCTCTTAAAGGTGATCGACATTTATGTCAACTAGTTGACCTTAATCGTCATGTAACTACACGGGAGATTGCAGAGGAGTTAAATATTTCGTATACAGCCATTGCGAAGTATTTAAAACGTGTCGGTCTCGTTAAGAAGCTGGATATTTTGGTTCCGTACAATTTAAAAGAAATTCATGTAACAAAGCGCATGAATCCTTGCGAATTATCGCTTAAACGCAATGAATTCGATCCGTTTTTAAAACTAATCATGACTGGGGACGAAAAATGGATTGTGTACGATAATTTAAATGGAGAACGGTCGTGGTGCATGCCTAATGAGTCATCGCAAACCACTTCACGGACACATATCCAACAAAGAAGATATTGCTGTTAAATTGGTGGGATTGAAAAGGTCCGGTGTATTTTGAGTTGGTTCCAAGGAACCAAATCATTAATTCGGAAGTCTACTGTCGGCAATTGAACAAATTGGATGCAACGGTCAAGGAAAAGCAACCAGAATTGGTCAATCGTAAAGGTGTCATTTTCCACCAGACCGCACGCTTCTTTGGCCATTCGGTGAAAATTGGTGGATCTTGGTTGGGAATTGATGGTACACTGAGCATATAGTCCTGATCATGCGCCATTGAATTACCACTTATTTCACTGTAAAATCTCACTTAACTCAGTTTTTATCTGAAAAGGATCAGACTTTCTACGAGCCTGGAATTTTTAGGTTGTCAGAAAAATGGCAAAATATCATCGAACAAAATGCAAAATACATTATAGATTAAACTTCATTCCAAATAAAAAAAAAATGTTTTATTTTATTCAAGAAATTGGCACTTATTTAGTTACCAACCCAAGATATAATCGAGTTCTTTAAATTAGGCGCACTACCGGCATCAGACAAATCAAACTTACATAGTAAAATTAAAGAAAACGGTTACTAAACAATTTATAAGTGTAACGGTTCACCAAAATCATTGCAAATAATTGTACGTAGAAACAAAGTTAAAGTAAAATGGTGACGAAATATGTTTATGTGGTTGGACTCTGTAAGATGTTCAAAATGGAAAACAGTTGCGTCCAACACACGAAATGTGCGCTGGAGGAATAATAATCAAATACGTGAAATACATCGAATACAAAAGTGGTTACCTTTGGCCTCTTAACGTAATTAATATCCTATATATAATATAAGAGATTTCTGTAATTACCACTGAAATAACCTGCGTTTTATAAGGCAAGCAAGGATTAACTTTGTAGATACTCCTAATTTTAATTCGCGTTAACGATTTTTCATTTATCACTTGGCCGTCAATATCAAGGAAATAATATAATTTTCTTAAGAAATAAATGTAAAAAATCAAACGAGCTCAATTTTGATGAAAGAATACCGTATTTTGGCGATTACCATACAGCATTTCCTGGGTTTTCCGGGATGCTTCTAACAGAGACTGTAAGTGGAACGCCAAAATATAATTTGTGCGGCTACAGTAATTTCAGCTCACCATTTGGCATCAGTTTATAAAAGTTCAACAGGCGAACATCTTCGATCTTGTTATATGTTATACTGCAATGGACCTGAACAGGAACTTAACGAAACAATTATATTTCAGGAAAAGAAATCTTAGAAACAGATTACCATAAATAGCAACTTCACTGACCTGTACAAATTTCTTGGCGGTAGGATCAAGACTGTTTTTTTTTCAAGTTTTTTGTCGAATGCCGATTTTGCATTTTTTAACTTAAAAAAAAAAGAATCGAACAAAGAAAAAAATGGTGTCAACAAGAAGCAATTTCAAAACATTATTATTTTCACTCTTTATTCATTGTTGTTGTGATTGGATTTAAAAGAAATTTTTTTATTTTGAGCGTTTCTTTTTCTAAATAATTCAACTTCCTTCTATCTTAACGGGTAAGTTTTCATCTTTTGCAGCGATCGTAATGTTCTTATCTTTACTCTGTTTGAAACCAAATTCCGGATAAAGTTTGTTTACTTATTCAAGGAGCTTTCATGTTCCCTTTGTTCCTTAGTTTGTCGAGCAGCCGCTTGAATGTACGGCAAGAAACTGCATGGGGATTTCTATTGATGTAAAAATGAATAAATCTTTTTTAAGGGAATAATTCCCTTTTTTTTCTTGCAGAGATTATATGAATAGTCTATAATATACAATACATCTTATTTTCAGAACCTAATATTGGTTGTTTTATCTGGCAAATTCTCTAAAGAACGTACAAAATCCAAAAGGGATCGATTCGCAGATAGCCCCAAAGGATAATGAGTTCTTCCGCAATGTTATGAGTAAAAAAGGGAAAAAGATGTCAAAAAATGATGGAACATATTTTAATTATTATATTGTACCAATTTTTCTCAATAAATGACTTTTTCACGCGAAAAAAGGAGCCAAAACTTACACATGTACCTAATATTAAAGTTCACTTTTACATAGCCTATCCTTTTCGTATGATTTTTTGATAGTCTCAAACGCTTGGACCAAACCACTTTTCGGAACTTTACAAGATGTATAAAGCAAAAATTTACGACCAAACGTAAAGCTCTAAACTAATATTTACAATTTTGAGGGCAAAGGGAAAGAAAAAAGATATTTCCACTTGAATATCATTATGGCGAGTCTGTATGCTTTTAGACTCACTTAATTCACCCAGTTGTAGGAATAGAAAGAAATTGCAAGAGTTTTTCTTCATTAGAAGAAATTTATTTATCATATAATTCGCACAATATATAGACATATCTAAGTATATGTGTACGTATATTATGTATGTATATATATAGAGTAGATCACATAAAGCAAAAAGTAATACATTTTTACTAAATATGTTTTATTAAGTTCTATTTGCTTGTTTTTCTTGTTTTTTGTTTTTTGTTTTTTTTTGTCTTATGTCTAAATACATTTTTCGGTTATATTTAAATTTAAAGTTCCTGATGTTTATTTTTTATATCCTCCTTTTTTAAAGAAAAACTTTTATTTCAATTTTACTGTGATTTTAAATCCAGTCATATTGGGTCAAGTTAAGCAGGTGATTAAATATAAGAACGAATCATGCGTACACAGAATGCCAGTTTTATCTTTTGAAATACAAGTTTTTTTTATTTTAATTTTATTTATCATATAATTCGTGGCTTTGATTGAGTATACATAATAATCGCAATTTAAATTCATATCGCATTATATATGTGTTTATGTAATTTTAATAAATACAAAATACCTACAATAATAATAATTTGGAAAAAAGAATACGTTTTTATTATACGAGTATTTACGAATAAAAAAAAAAAGACAAAAAAATTAACAAAAAATTAACAGCAGTCTTATATAAGGTGTGATTAAATATACAAATTGTTTTTCCCATAATTTTTATGATTATAGTCATTTATTGTTAATGCAATGCAGAATAGAATGTGAAGTGTAAGCATTGAAATATCGCGGGGCTTAGGTAAATTTTTTAATAAAATTATTAATCTAATCATTGTTTGTACGATTTAAAATGATTGTTAAGCTAATCGTGCTTACTATCCCGTCAAATTTGTCATGGATAAAAGAAAAACTCTCGGAAAAATATTGGAATTCCTTTTTAACATTTGTTGTAAAAGAATAGTCCTTAATTCAATTGGCATCGTTTTTAATGCAATTAGGGAATTGTGGTATCAAGAAATTTTTATTTATTTTTTCAAATCAAGGAGCACATACAGAGACCATACACAGAACTAATTCAGAAAAGTTGCCTAAAATATATTTAATCCTAATAGCTATATTAGTTAATTTCAAATATCATTGATTGAGATGATCTACTTAAAAGTTCACGGATATGAATGTAGAGCTTAAGATGTTTTATTAAGAAAGAAATGAAAAAATTATTAAAATTTGTTTTTATAAAATTTATTTATAAAACAGTTGTTTGGAAGCGTTCAGTTTTTCTCTTCGTTTTTTAAGCTTTATAGATCAAAAGAGATGATGCGAGCAACAGATAGATATTTCAAATACATCAACTTGAAAGAGCCTGTTGAAGTTTTAAGAATAAAGGTAAGTGAAAGTAAAAAATAATAAAGAGTCTCCTCCCCTTTAAAGACACGTCTAAAATAAACTTTCTATTATTTTCTTAAAAGTTTTGACATTAATGTCTATCTCATCGAAAGGCAAAAAGTTAATCGCATGTTTTAGCCTTAACCCCAAAATATCTCCTTAAAACTCAGCATTTACATTTTTATGAAAAGAAATGAAAAAAGAAATGAAGCCGTAGTTTTGGTTCAAAGATAAAATTTCAAAGTGGAGATAATCTTCTTGCATGTATGTCCACAACAAGAAATTAATTCCCTTAATATTATTGCTAATTGGGATTTTAATAACGCTGCAGTATCAAGTTTGAAGAATTATTTATTATATATACATATACGTTAATTTATGTGCCATGACCATCTCTATTCGAAAAATTTTTTTTGAAAAATTAATATTATTTTTAAATAATTAATTTCCCTTTCAAAGTGATATTAAAATTATGGGCGAGAGCTTTGTTTAAGTTTTAGAGTACGCATGGAGCTCTATTTGCTGCGGTCATTTTTCATTTGGTTTCATGTCGAAAATATTTTAAATTGCTTTATATTTTTATGTGTTTTTTGTTCCACTTTTTATGTCTCACTAAAACTTATTTGCAACTTTCATCAATGGAAAGAACATTTTTTTCTTTCAATACCAATTAAGAGAATTTTGTATAAAATAATTTTAAAAACAATTTTCATATCAATAATTTTAAACAAAAATGTTCATCTTCAAGAGAACTTTTGTTAAAATACTTTTCCTTTTTTTCGCTTTATTTCTATAGCAAGCAGTATTAAATTTATTTCAAGTAAAAAATAAATTTAACATATATATCTTCAAGAATTAATATATATACTACTACTATACTACATACATAATATGGTTGAAATTAACCAATGCCTTTCGTTTGTTTTCGAATTGCTACAGTTCCCAAATCCTTTTTCTTTGCTTTTTTATTTATTTTTAATTTTTATTTTTATTAGACCACTTTTTTAAGGTAGAGAGTTAAAGTTAAAAGAATATTTATTGGATTGAAGATAAAACTGGTTGCGCTTTATTTTAATTTTTTAATTACACAAGAAATTAATTTAGCTACGTATACGATAGTGACTAGGTGAAGAAAATAAATCTTCAAAAAAAAAACCATTATAGACATTTTCGTTAATTTCATTCCACTAAGGAAATACAAGGTGTGTTTGCTTTTATAAATATATATTTTACCTAAGTTTTACGTTTTAGGATATTTTCGAACTTCTTTTTGTTTCTTACTAATCCATATGTTAGAATATTTTACTAAATATATGTAAATATGTATGGATGCGTATTTGTGTATTTATTTATATGTATGTTTGTGTATATATGTATATGCGTGCTTTTTGTAGGCGTATGAGTACGAGCACGCGCGTGCCCGCTTTTGTGTGTTTGTGTACAAGTGTACAAATTTGCGTGTGCATGTATTAATGTGCATACATGGGCGTGTACATACGCCCGCGTATATGCACGTGTGTATACATGCATAAGTATTGCTTTTGGACCATTATACAAAAGCAATTAGTAACCGATTTATATCTTAGCTCAATTAAGATTCGTTTGCTTAAGAGGAATAGGGAAATTTTCTAGTTACAATAAAGATTTTTATATTATAATAAAAAGGCGTATTCATTATTACGTTTAATAGGATAAACTTGGTTTAAAGCGAGTTTAAGTCTTGTGTATTTGTGTGTATGTAAATGTAAGTAGAGTAAAAACAGGATCTATACGTGAAGATTTTCTTGAAGGTTCAAAATTTTGAATAACATTTTTTTTTTTTTATATATAACAACAGAATTTGTATTTTAGTGAAAAGGTGTTTTTAAAGAGGGTTCAGTTAGCTTATTAGGAGCATCACAACCAAACCGTATAGTTTAGTAGGTTTTTTCTGTTTCCATTTTTTTTCTTACAACAATTTTGAAACAAAATTATTTGAGCCTAAATTCAAGCGAATGATTTAATTAAAGCCAAAAAGAGATTAATTGAATATGTCGACGAGTTGAAGAATCGCATCTGTTTAATAGTTAACAAAATATGATAACAATTTAAGGAAAAAAGAATGATTTTAATGATAATAAAAAGTTGAAAAAATAATAATAAGTAAATCGAAAAAACTCGCATTTCTTCTGTCTTGCTGCTTTCATTTCATTCATTTTTTTCTCCTTTTCGTTGCTCTGAAGTCGTCTCATTATCCTCACTCTCCCCCTAGATCCATCCACATTGAACTAATTATAATTAGTTGAAGTTGTTTTTTAGTTGTTATTTTGTTTTTTAATTATTTATTGTAATTTTTACTAAAGCCTTGTTTCTCATGTTTTGTTTTTGTTTTTTTGTTTTTTATTTTTATTTCTTTTATATTCTTACACATCACAGCCAGTTCTCTTGATAACTTCGTGTTTTGTCATTGTTCCTAGTTAATGAATTTCTTGTATAAATTACTTTTGACATTTTCATTCAACTGTTTTTTTATGGAACACACTCCTATTATGGTGGTTTCACCATTACTTGTAATGCAATTATTTGAAAATGTAGGGATTTTGTTATTCTTATCCTTCGTAATACTGTTTCCACCAACTTCCACAACTGATGAGTTACCACTACCACCACCAACCACCTTAAGACCGCTGCCATTAATCACTTTGCCTTGATAAGCATTTTTGTTGCTATTGTTGCTGCAAATGTTGTTATTGTTATTACAGTTGCTGACGATGTTATTATTAATGGTTTTCAATTTCCTCAATTTACTATTATTAGAGCTATTATGGTGTTGACGCAAATTAGCATAAAATTTTTCTTTAAAGGTATTGGCCGAATATTTGTGCTCAATGAAAGTGGGTGATATGGCTGGTAAGCACGTTGTTATTGCTGTTGCACCAGCAGATGCTGCTGTGGCTGAGATAGCAGTTGGTGGGGTTGCTTGCGCACGTGCTCGAGCAGCATAGAAACAGTTATTAGTAGCGATAGTAGTCAATCGTTGATTAGGTAAAGCTGTGGCTAACAATTGTCCACTAAAAGGAGAGGAGGAACAGGACTCTGTAATAACGAAAGAGAGAGAAAAAGGAAATATAAAAGCGAACTAAAACTTAAATGAACGCAATAAAGAAATAAAAATCAAATTTTTATAAATATTAAAAGATATAATAATAACTAATTACATCCACGGTTTTCTTACATATATTTCTTGAAAGAGAAAAAAAGTGCTATTTTCATTCTTTATGACATTCTAAACTCTGAATTCCTGTTTGTGAGGTTAAAAAATTCAACCCGGAATTCGATATTAGGCATCTTAAAATTTTAATTTTAAAACCAATATTTAAAAGCCTATGCAGATCTTGTAAATTCTAATTTTAATTAAATTTAGTTAAGAAAGCTGATGATGAATTTCAATTTTAATTCTCCGCGAATGGGGATTTTCGTTTTCAACATACGAATTTTTCTTATTCAATCTACAGTTTTCAGAGAGTATTCTCTTTCTTAATGAGTCCTGATCTTTGGAGTAGGGTTTCTTTGAGTTCCAATTAATTGTAATTGTACTGTAGTGAAGTCCCCAATTCTTTTAATTGATTATTCGCAATTATAAGGAAAATAATAATTAGCAACAAATAGCAGAATCAAACATTCTTCTTACATAGTAGACAATATTTTGAAATTGAAATTCGATACCATTTTAAAAAACAAAGACAGGAAATCTCACTAAACAATAACGTAATTATTTTTTAATTAACTCTTTGTTACAACTTATATTTGTTCGCTTTTTTTGTAGTTAAAAATATCTACAGTTAATATTTTGCTTTTAAGAATGTTTCATTTGTTTCAAGCGTATCTAACTATTTAAATGATGTAATAATATATAAAAAAAGAACAACGAAAGATATTATAAAATAATACATGAGAATTTAATAACATACAAATTATTTAAAAAATAAGGTGTTCTTGAGTTTTAAAGGAACCGAAGGAAAGCGCTTTCTTATAACAAAAAAGAAAAAGCAAACAAATCCGGGCAAACATAATTCATTTTATGATCCGATAGCTACTTATATGATCCAATTTTATAAATTACACGTTTACATAGGAGATCAACAGTTTTTTTCTTTTCTTTTTTTTAACAATAATTCATACATAATGTAAGGAGCGTAAATGAAAATTTTAATTTAAATAATTTAACAAACAAATAATAACAGCGTTGAGAAACTAATCTAAGCCAAAGTCGATAAACCATTTAAAAGAAACTGGAGTAAAATAAAATACATTGTACGTCTAAACGTGAATAAATATAGAGAAAACAGTGTTTATGATAAATAAGTAGTTTTATGAATATTGCACACAAAAAAATTAAATAAATAAATATCTACCAGTCTGCAGACGTTTTTATGGAGTTTCAATAGAGAGCAGTTAAGTCTGCTGGTTATTTAACGTCCGTTAAGCAAAATTGGTCATTAAAAATGCAATTAAGTTACGGGATTCTTAAGCATTTAAAGAAAAAAAAAACAAGAATATTTGATTGATATATGGTGCAAACCGAATTTTTGAACACTCACCACTAGGTTTTGTTTTCCTCGTTTGTGTAATAAATACATTTATTATACATGAAGTGAAATGTTCGTTTCTACTTCTTGCTCTTTGGCAATTTTTTCATTCAAAATGCGTGATAGCACTATAGACAAACGTCCCGTCCCGGTATTAAACACCTTAGATAAGTGATATACTTCAGTTCGAACCTCTTTGAAGTTTTTAGTCAAGTTTACTTAACTTCAATGTGTTAAATAGGTTCAAAACCTCCCTTGAACAATAAATCTACGAATTTTGAAAATGTCTCGGATCGAAAATTTAAAAAGTATATTACATTTTTCTACTATTATGAATGGAATGTCATTACTGGCAGCACATTACATTATAGGACGACGGTGGAGGAAATATTTCAAACTTCGATCTTTTTTAAGTTGCATGTTTTAGTAAAAGATTTTGGGTCGTAATTATGATTTGAAAATACGCCGAATCAATTGGAAAACTGATTAAGGATTTGTTTAAAAAGACAAACAATTAACAAGCTTAACATCGGTTGTCGCGGTGAGTGTACAAAAAAAAAATGTTTCCAAGGTTATCTTGTTAATTCACTTCATCTGAAATCCTTTTTAAGCAGTAATTGAAATGGTGTGTGTTTATAATTTACATGTGGCATGTATATGTAAGTTGAAGCTTATGAAATTAAACTTATGAAATTCAATGTTTCGAATACTAATTAATTTGAATTTCTCATGGATAACATTAAGTCTTTATATATATACGTTTGGAATAAAGTTTTAATTTCGAAAGCTTTTTATAAATTGCTAAGATGTAAGAGGAAACTGTTAGTATATTTATGTCTGCCGCCTACCAGTTCTGGAGGTTGTTGAACAACAATAACAACAACAATGCATTACGCTTTACCAATTTAAGAAAATTTTTTTGTTTACGTATCTATTTAAATTTACGACGCATTAATAATTTCTTTAGTATAGGCTACGTCTCCTCATTAATCGAACTGACATCAACATCAGCAACGGCAACAGTTAGAGCCACAACATCCGCTGGAGAACAGATAGCACTACCGCCGCCGCCACTGTTATTGGTTGCAGTGGGCGAATTGGAATTCGACGGTGGCGGTGTATTGGCAGCAGTAATATGCTGCGTTTGCTGTTGCTGTTTGTTAGCACTAGCGCTATTGCCGTTGCTACAAATCTGAGTTAAATGAATACTGCCAACAATCTGTGAATGCTGTTGCTGTTGTTTTTTATGCTGTTGCATAGTTGCATTTAATACACTGGCTACTGCGACAACATTTTGTTTTTGTTGCACACTTACATTATTTGGACTAATAGGAGTTAAAGGAAGATGTTGCTGTTGCTGTTGCTGCGTTTGCTGTGTTTGTTGCTGTTGTTCTACCAACAAAATACTACTTTTATTCGTTGCGATGCCGTTATTATTATGATTGTTGCTACAATTGTTATTATTGTTGTTGTTGTTGACATTATTCGCATTGCTCTGTATTGGTTTTAAATGCTGTTGTAGTTGTTGCTGTGATTGTTGCAACAAATGTGTTGATGTATTGGTAGTTAAACTAGAAAGCGCACTACTTAAAGACTGCTGATGTTGCTGCTGGTTAGTGAATGTCAACGATTGAGTGGTTTTGGTAGGCGATGTTGCCGGTGTTAAAATACCTAAATTAACCAAATTCGGTAAAGTAATTTTTGTCGGTGTTGCTGAAGTTGTAGCCGATGTAATGCTCTGTTGTTGAAGTTTGTTTTGCAAACAAGCAGCGTTCCCGTTAAATTGATGTTGCTGTTGTTCTACAATATTACTATTGCTGTTACCGCTATTGGTAACCGCTGCTGCGGCAACGTTAGTAGCCAATTTTAAAATTTTACTAGCAGCGGCATTGGCAGCCAGTAAATTGGTAGCAGCTGCAGTTTTAGCTGCCGTTGCAGCTACACAATTTGTTGTATTGTTGCCACCGTTGGCTTTCAATGACACTAAATTAATAGTGTTGCGCAATTGCAAATTGCTGCCATTACCTGTAGTAGATGTTGCTGCCGCAACCGTAGTCTGTATTGGTGTAACTGCACCAACAGCCGCTGCATTTACAACTTGTTGCTGATGAGTGCTGGCAGTAGAATTGTATTGTTGTTGCTGCTGTTGTATAATAGCCTGCGTTATGCAGCCGCTCGAATTGTTGCTGTTTGAAAAGTGCTGCAGCAAATGAGTACTACCGTTGGTCACTGCATTGCCACCACCACCTCCACTGCTTCCGTGACAACTGCTTGCACTGCTTGACATGTTGCTGATACTCGATGGACTTAATGAACCCAACGACTGGGATGGCGATGTGCTGCGCTGTAACAATATACCTCCAGCGTTGAGTACGCCACCCACATGTTGAGTTGCAACTACATTTTCAGGCGATGAATTGTGCGCCACCAATGCGTGACTTTTCAAGCCCTGGGCAGTTTTATAGCTTTTGCCGCAATGACACTTATAACCCTTTCGCACTCTATAAAATATAAGATGAAGAAATGTAAATATCTAGAATGAATAATATTGAATCCCCCATTAATAGAAATAGTCCCCAGTCTGCCCTATATGTCAGCATATACGAGTAGAGTAATAGATTTGAAACGAACGTGTGAATTGTTTGAATTCTGGCTTCCTGAAAACCTAACATAAGAACTTGAAAAGTTGACAATTCGGTTTTTAATTAAATAATTAAAAATAAATGACTCGCCAGACCTATATTAGCCAATAATAATATACGAAAACGAATCATTATCAATATTGTAGTATTTAAGGGAATTATAAGATGAGTTTTACGTCTTTATGAAAACTTCCAAAATTATTCAGGTACAAAATACTTACTTTCCGTCTTTTTTATGGCCATTCTTTGAGTGATATTTAATACCATTGACGTTTTTATAGCGTTTCTTACATCCCGGAACAGGACATGCAAATGGTTTTTCATTGCCAGGTGTGCCATTGCTGCCGGATCCGGAATGCCTTTTAAACAAAAATCACGCACAAATTTAATTAACATTAACATTAATAAAATATTTTAAATAAAATTATCTAAAAACATAGATAGCAGAGCCAATCCCACCTGCTGCCATAGCGCATTATGAACTCGGAACTGAATTCTTCGGTTGTCCAAGAATCATTACTATCTTCTGATTCGGAAACAACCATTTCATCTTCATCCATTTCACTGCCTGTAAAAAAAAGGAAAACAATTAGATCTGTATAAACCTATCGCTCTTGTTAGAAACAAAATTATTTTTGCAAGATTCAAACTTATTAAAAACCCAAAAAGTTTCTATTCATTTCACTTCACTTTGCATTCGAAGGCTTCGGAGCGAACCCATTTGAAATTTATCTTCAAGCTCGCTAACCTCGCTATGGAACAAATGCGAATAATTTTCATTTCATAATAGACGGAAAGGAAAACAAGAGAAAGATTTTTGCGATATCTGTATAGAAAAGCCAAGATTACAAATGTGCATGCTATTTACTTTACTTATTTGTGAATATGATCTTTCCACTGAAATTGCTTCGAGTTGCTGGTAATATGAATGAAAAAACCTTCCAATACGAGGGGTTAAACAAAACGATAAAACCTTTTACGATTTGGAAATAAAAAATAACTAAACCGAAAAACTAATTTTTTCTTAACCCTTCCGAAGTATGTTTTGTTGCACAGAAAGGATATGCTCTACTTCAAATCAGGGGGATTGAATTAATTAATTAATGTCCCTAAATGTAATAAATAATAATGGGAGTTCGAATAATTACGTGTTCATTAAGGGTTTTTAAAGATTTTGAAAAAGTATCTGCTCACCTAATGAGCAAACAGTGAAGTGTAAGCAAAGAAGTACACATTTGAATTGAACGAGTCACATCTGTCGAAATCTATAGGTATAGCAAACTAACCAAAAAATTTGATATATTGTCTACAACCTGTAAGGTCTCCGTGTCCACATCTCATTATTTATATATAAACAAGCAAGAATTTTATAGCAAGGCAAGGCCGCATTTCACTTACTGCAACATTTTACTTATTTTCGTCATATAATACCAAGAATCTTCGCTGTCATGTAAATGCTTAGTTTTCATACTAACCACAGCAAACTTTTTTCAAAGGCAGGTCAATCATCAGGAACTTTCTTGAATTCTCTTACCATCTTCTTAAGGCCTTCTCTAAAAGCAAACAAATGGATATCATCTACACCGATTTCAGCAAGACCTTGACAAAATTATCCATAAATTATTATTGTGGGAATTATCTTCCTTGCACTTCCCGTTATATCTAATTAATAGATTATCCTCATCTAGTTGGCAGAACTTTAAAATTGTTTTTCAACATATTTCAATCTGAAAAAATTCCCGTCATCAGGACTTCCTCAAGGCAGTCGCTTAGGTCCAATTCTCTTTATATCTTAATTTCACTAACTATTAAATCATCTCATATCTTACTTACTAATAACGTTAAACTACTTTTTTCTCAGAACCTTGTTCACAACTTTTCCAAACTGTTTTGAATGGTTTAGCTACGAAATGCCCGTTCACTTTTGTAATGTTAAGCCAAAAGGAATTTAAGAAGCTGTCGCTTTGAAGATCACACAAATTGTAGAATGAAAATTCATTCCTTCATCTAGACGTTCTATTCATGAAATTCATATAAACTTTGATGCATTTTTTATAATGAACGATCTTTATATAAAGTTAGATCAGTGGTAGATCAGGTTCTATTAAACGCTGACCCACAAAATTCGACGACTTTCATAACGACAAGACTTTACAGGCGCTTAATACGGCATATAGTGGATGCCTCGATTTTAGGTTAGTTAATCTTCTTTTCGTCATCACTTTGAATCGATTGAATCTTTACAGAAAAAATTCCCGTTTTTTGCACTACGGAATTTAGATTGGGATCAACTTGTTCCATTGCCACCGTTACTACCTACGTCCTTATCCTTACTTTTACTCGAGAAACAAACAGAGGGTTGGTTCATGGTAAGGTTGATAAATGGAGTCATTGACTCATCGGGTGCATTGAATTATATAAAACGCTTCCTTCCTATCCATGCAAGAACTTCCTTTTCTTAAAAGTTTTAAGGACTTTTAATGCACTCAAGATCCTATGCCTACTTCCATTTTTATATCTTACACGACTTGTGATACAGAGCATTATAAGTGTGTGCGGTAACGTCTAGAAGATCTTAAGGCCCATCTTTTATTATTCCAATCGATTCAGAACCATTTTCTGTATCTATTTAGCCCTGTCTGTCTGCCCATCTATTCTTGCGTTCAATGTACACGTCGCAACTTTTAAGATAGACGTTGGATGAGAAAGGAAAAACGGTATTGAAAATAAGTTTCACCCATCCATTTTTGCAATCACTCTCCATATGACGCCACATTTGAGAAGAGTCTTTTCTTTATGCGACAAAAATTGCAATTTCTAATAAATTTCGTCAAAAATCTAGACAAGCTAGTACTTTGGTATAAAAAAATTAAATGTGAAAAATTTGGATAGGGTAGGACCTGTTTTTGAATTTCTATGCAGCCACTCTTATTAGAAGCCAGCCTTTATATGGTAAAAAGGTCAAATTTTTAATATTTTATGTCACAATTGAGCCCCAAATAGTAATTCGACATGAAAATAAACCGTATCAGAATTGCACTACGTAGATCTTAAGTTTGGACTCCACTTCATATAAATGTTGCCATCAAAACTAAGCTTTTATATGACAAAAACGTCTGATATTTAATATTTGACGATAAAAGTTATTCTGTAATAGTAATTTGACGTAAAAATTGACTGTCCTAAAAATGTGGACCACGAAGGTCTGTTATTTGAACCCTACTCCATGTAAGGTAAGTCTTTGTATGAAAACAAACTCTGCTTTTTAATACTTCATGACAGGAATAGTTAAAGAATAAAATATTTAGCAGAAAAATTAAATTTGCTAGTTTCGGATTCACGGTTTACACCCTCTTTTTCCATGAAAAGCATGTCTCAATATGGAAGCGATGTATTATTTTTCATATTATCCCGCAAAAACATCTGAAAAATTGCACTAGCAAAAAGGGTGCAGGGGATTCATTTTTATTCGTCGCTCTTTTCGTCCGTACTGCTTTTTTTACTACAAAATAAAACAAAGTCACGCAGAAAAAGTGACTTCTACAGAATGTAATGCTTAGGGAGTGACTAACGAAAAATAAAGTAGGACAAAGTCCAGTGGTTTTCTTCTTTACTAACTTCCAAATTTTCTTATTCGTTTTATTTATGGGTTATTCTAAGAGGCTGAACTTAACATCCCAAGAGCAAAACAATTGACATAAAATTTCTTACTTTGAATAAAATTTTGCAATCATAATATACACAAAATTGCTTTCATTCTGCATTGGCAGCGAATAAAAGAATTTAAGTTTCAAATATTTCCTACCTGTTGGCGTGTTACTGCGATTTGATGAAGACATACTGTAGCTGTGATGTTTAATCGCCAGCTTACGTTTGAGTTCAACGCCCGCAGCATTATTGGTGAGAAAGGGGCTCTCTTTACGTGCATCATCCGATATAAAGCGTAATACATAGCTCAGAGGCAAACATGCTGGTTGTGCTTGCTCTTTTTGTTCAACAACTTTGGGATCGTAATCTGTAAAAACCGAAAATATATATCTACTCAGGAATACATTAATATGTATACATGTATATATGTATATCAGATTTTTGTTCAAAATTTCATCGTAATTCTTCATAATATTGATCCAGCGTACTTATGATACCTTAAGCGTAACATTTTAAAATTTTCCCTGATAAATTCAATAGTCAGCTAAACATAATTACTAATCTTAAAAGGCTTGATAATTATGAAATCTATTTGCATAATAAATATTAAATATTCAACTGATATAGTCCATACACATATAAGTTTATTTACAAGTATGTGCGCATCCAAACATTTGTGAATAAATACGGAAAACAATTATGAAAACATTATTTGAGGCCTTAGCTGGAATATTTGACACCTAAATATATCAAATGACTTTTCATTTTTCTTTTAATAGGGAACATCTAATAATCAGTCGAAGTACCTTAAATATGCATAAGAATCTGCTAGAGATTCCTTTCAAATGTGATGTCAGCATATAAAATATGAAATAATTAAATACTTACAATTACTTTTGTAATGGACGTAAATCTTTATAGATATCACGTAAATGAAAGATCTGCATATAAACAAAATTGATAAATTTTACTTTTTTTTTACGCGAAATTCGTTTAATATAAAATTCTTCGCTGTGGAATCAAAATTGGATTTTTCTTTTTGCACGGTTCTAATTATTTCATATTGACTAGCGGACTGAATATGTTTGGTTCATACCAATTATATTTATTTATTTAATTTATTAAAAACGAAGCAAAAACAAACTCTTAAAAACTCTAAAAAAAAAAATTATAAAAATGCAGCTGTGATGGTGGACAGCGGTAAAATGGGTGCAAATTTATTGGCTTTTTTTTTAAAACAGAAAACGGTAGCAGAGAACAGCAATCATTAAAATCATTCGGTGTTTCATTTGTAAGTTTAGTGTAAATTAATTATTATTTTCAGTTAAGTGCAATACTAACAGAGAAATAGGGTATTATAGCCCAAAACACGTCTCAACAAATGTGACGAAAATATTTAAAAGAATGTTGGCCCCTCTTTCAAAGCCTGATGGATGTAAGTGACTGGCTTAAACTATATGGGCCGTTAACGTTGTCTTGTTTCTGTCACATCTGTCTGTTACCTTATCCTTCCGCACGTAATTAATAATGAGTTCCTCTACGTCACCCAGGCACTGCAAGAAGTGTACCCTTGTTCACGCCACACAAGTTTTTCGGGTTCTGAAATAGCCACCGTGTGAAGCCAACATGCAAAGCTCCTTAACACAACGTGAAAATGTCTGAAATCAAGAGCATCGCCTTAAATTAAACCTGAAAAGTTATTTACAATCTTGCAGAGCTAAAGCAAGACGGGATAAAAAAGCAGATGATTTGAATAATAAGCTGCTGGTATTGTTATGTGGAAATGGAACATTGTAAAGTAAGTGCCGCCGAAGATTGATACGACTATAAATTAGTTGAAGGAATATTTCGCATGCCCCCTCGCACCATGAATGCTAAGCATTTAATTTCCTATCTTAACAAATAAATCTGAACTGTTTGAATTTTTTCTTAGCCAATTAAAATGGAAAGTTCTGGATTGTTGGCGACTTTTGAAACAAATGTTACAACTAGAAAGGGAAACCGAAGAAAGGCGTCAGAAGTGGCGTATGAAGATTTGGGAACTTATATCGTGTAGGCATTAGCATATAAATCAGGCTGATATAACGACCGTGGTCGGTTGTAATTTAATGTCTGTGGAGCGATGGCTAGAAATATGAAATTGCTTACTTTACATATGTAAATATAATTGTTGCATTAACAAAACCATTCTCCAAAAATATTATAAATATGCCTTTAATGTGAAATTAAACAATTAAATAAAAAAATATTAAAGTAATCTGAAGAATCAATAATAAAAACAAATAATTTATTCAAAAAATTAGAAATAAGAACGATGAAGAAGTTCTCTAAGTTTTTGGGCAATGAAGAATTTTTCTAAGTTTTCGGGTTATGTATATAACTCTTTACTCACTTTACACTCTCTACATACTGACTGTATTCTCAATATCAATTATAAACTCACTAATTTTTATCATCAAGTATTAAAGATCATATATAGGTTTACTTCTCATGAGAACCGTTATAAGGGATGGGATCCAACAAATAGATCAATTTGGTTTAAATTTAGTACATTTAATTTTTATGTCAAGTAATTGTTAGACTCAGTTTAATTATATGTTAAAAATTTGACTTTTTTACTGTATAAAGTCCTACTTTTCATAAGAAACGATATATGGAAGGTGCTTAAAAAAATGATTTCCACCCGATCCAAATTTTTCACTTTGTATTATATATCAAAATACTATTTTCTACCGGTTTTTTTTTATATAAAGCTTCCTTCAAATAAGCTATTATATATGTGAGCATCTTTCTAACCAAATGTTAAAGATAAGAATACTTCATTTTTAGAATATTTTAATTGCGAGCATATTGTCTATATGCCCCGCACATCGGCAAAACGGAGAACGAGATTAGGGTTACTGAAGAAAGTAAGTTAACTCAAAAAATATGGATAAATTTGTATACCCACATCATACCGTTTGGAACCCAAGAAATATAAACACCCGTAACAATAATTTATCTATTCGGGTGCCTTTTCGCACATTAGTTGAAATTTATGATCGATAACAGAGATTATAATATTTTTTATATAAATCTGTACTCCAAAGCGTATAAAACTCAGTTGATCCAAACCAAATCGCCAACTGTTGCTAGGAGAAGTTTATTTTTGGTTAAAAGAGTTCCGAAATAAGCAAGATTCTTATTTTTGTAGCGAAGAAAAAACCATATGCTATTCACGAAGCTGGGCGTGTTCTCAAAGGTTTTTACAAAAAAATTCTATTACGTCGGGTGGGTGCGGTTGATTCTTCCCATTTTTGTTTCGATCAAGAGAATAGCTAGACACGATAAATGTAGAAATTTTTATAGATCTGTCTGCTATGCTTTTGGAGTAATAAGCAGAAGACGTATTCAGTTTACCGAGTACCATGGGCGTGTTCTTTTACTTTTTTCGCCCACCTGTATGCAAGAACTTCCAAGGTTTTTGCCAAATTTGAAGCCGATATTTTCATTTCTACTCCCGAGAGAATATATACCACATACCGATATGCTTAAGTCAATTCTAAATTCCTAAATTTTAAATTCTCAATTTAATGCTGGTCAAGAGTATACACTTTGTCAGGTGTTTGAGTTCTCTTCCGGGCGTTGAAAATAAGATGATAATATGAATATACCCCCATTCTTCGGTTGCAAAAATGTTTACTGATAGCTAAATAAAACGACGATGATTTGTGACCGATGACAACTTTTAAAAATTCCACTAGTCTAAAAATTGTAAATGAATCCCAATTTCTACACACCCCTTGCTTTTAAGGATATATAAACGGACAAGATGAAGGATGTTATCGTTCAAAGTACCAAACAAAAGTATTACATAAAGTATTCAAAGTTATTTGGTCCAGACTATATACAAGCCTTAAATTAGTTTTCGAATCAATCGAACGATTTTCCTGCTCGCTGTAATAAGAAAGCCAACATAAACATCGAGTTTTCATCAAAACACCCCAAGCAAATAAATGTAATCAAATTGATACGAAGTCTCTTAGTTAAGAATATGTGTAGTTTGTTAACATTTTTTGTTGTATTTTTCATGGTATTGCAAGCAAAAGGATATAAACAACGATTGTCTTTTACAAATATTTGAGAAAACAATATTGTTTTTATTATCATTAAACAAAAACTTGTTTTTAAAGCGATCACTGCATTCCTATAGATTTTTTTTTTTTAATTTTGAATTTAATTTATTTTGTGGTTATTCTAGTCAAACAAATATCTGAATTCGGTAGAATAAAAATAACCCCCTTAATCAATAAAGATTAAAGGTCTTTACGGTAGTTTCGAATATATATTGGTTTACTCAAGCGCTCAAGTGGCAGATTATGCACTGAAATACAAATATTTTTCTAAACATAAAACAATAGAATTAATATGGCAGAATTAATAGCAGATTTGTTTACAACAAACTGTTTTAAATAAATTTAAACCAAATTATAATGAGAGGATATGCTCTTAAATATAAAACAATCTTTATCAGCTCTATGTTAATGAAGAAAGATAAGGCTCATTATTATCCATTTTTCTCTAGTAATAAAAAGTAGAATTTTTTCATTGATGTTGTAAACAAAGAACAGCTGAAAAATGTAATTTTATCTCATTCACTCTGACGTTGTAAACAAAGCTCAGCTGAACAGAGTCATTTGTAAGATTTCAATAACGTATCATTATATATTTGAAGTTTGCAATAACGTATCAAATGAAATCTCTTTTCAATGTGCTCTCATACGCACTGCAAGAGAGAAATTTTATTTTCTCTTATATTACAAAACTGTTTTACTTTATTGATTTTTCCACAGCTGATAAGGAATATGTCGCATTGAATGAAACCTAAAGAGATTTTAAGAGGTGGAGAGGTGTGCTTAGAAATCAGCGCCAACAGAATATATAAGACATCGCAGCAACAACCCTGACAAACTCGTATATAATCGACTAATTCAACAAACGCAAACCCAACCGTACCCATATGCGCGAATGTAAGCACTTTTGTTCCCTCACTCACACAGAGCCGCAGGTAATATAAACGCTTTCGTTTAACTGAACATTGCACGGGTTTCATGTTTTTTTCTGCTTTTTTTTACTAAATTTGTTAAAGTAAACAAGGTATTTGGCAGCAAAAAAAAAAAATAAGCGATACGGCAAAATACATTCATTTAATAAATTAAAATCACGCGGCATATAGTACTTTCCCCTTAATTTAATTTAACCGGACTGCTGTCACCTCCCAATTTTTTACACTTGTATGATTTTCCTACCACTTTTTTTTTGTACTACTCGTTTTTGTTTTAACATACGTCGGCTTTTATGTCAAACAACTTACCAATATGTGTATCCTCAATATGTTGTATCAAATCGCCTAAACTTGGAAATGTGATTCCGCAGCCATTAAATTTACAAATATTGAGCAAGAAAACGGCCATGTCCCTTTAAGAGCAGACTGCGGAATCGCCGACAATTGCTGCGATGTTTGCCTTTCTACCGAAAACGTAGGTCGTCTCTGCTATTTATCCAAATGTTTTCTTATTTCTCTCTATTCTATATATGTATATACGTATATATTGTTCTCTTTCGAACACCTTCGATTGCGAATAATGGATAATTGTAATAGTTTTTTGCCGTATAGACTTGTATTTTTTATCTCTTTCAAACGCTTTGCGTTCTGGTTTTATTATATTTCAAATACTGTTGGTTACGTTGTTAATTCTAATTTGATTTCTGCTTTTCTTTCTTATTGTTTGTTATATATTTAGTGGTCTCCTTTTATATTTTAGTTTTTTTTTATAGTTTCGGTCGAATAATTGCAAGCGGAGTGTACGGATTGTTGGTTAAGGTAGTTGTTTGAATATTTCCCTTCCGCGCGGCACAGCTCTCTTTGCTACACCTGAGCAATCGAGGTGGTGACTTTAGAATGCAGCCTCTTTCCCTCCCCCCGATTTAAAATATATTATTCTGTAGTACCCTTTAGCTTTTCAAAATCATTTTATGCCATTATTATGTCCGTCTCACAACAGCTCATATGTAAATATTACGCACGTATATGTAATTAATGTTCAAGTTGCTCCAATTCCACGTTGCTTTTTTATTGTTTATAAATTCATGTTATATGCCGGTGGGGTAATTGTTCTATCGATTTTAAAGTCTACAGTAGTATAATTCTTGTGAAAAGTTTCAGTGACACTAAAATCTGTAAAGAAAAATACATTTTTTTTTAATTCAAAGTTTACTAAAGTGACTTAAAATATGAAAAAATCGTTTCTATTTGCATTGTTTCATTTAATCAATGGCTGATCACATTTAAGCTGCTAATAATGAAGTTTGTGAAGACCTGCAAGCTGGTTAAATTTACTTCAAAAATTTTGCGAAATCTATACCACTTGCAAGCTCTTATCAAATTAACAATTTGAATCACTTAAATTATATTTCCATATCTTGCACGAACGTAACTTTTTTAAGTTGAAACAATGTCTCATTTTTAAATTACCTTAGATTTTAATGAAAAGACCCGGCCACCATATGTTTATATTGCATTAATTCTTGTTATCGTTAAAGCTTTTTGCGAATATTGTTACGAAAAGTACACTTCAGTCCAAAATTTATAACTGAAACGCTGTTTTGCCTTTAGGTTTCTCTTAAAAATAACCAATTGTTTATTTATGTATATTTTTTTATGAGTTTCAAAACAGCCGATAATTGCACTCCCCCTCTCTATACTTTGCACTCTTACTCTTGGACGGATTTTTTTAATGTGTCTATAAAAAGTTGCTTGAATTCTTGCAGACGTTTCAGTGGATTATGAGGTGAATTTGTAAACTTTTACTCAACACACCCTGTTTGTACTTCATCAATACAAACAATAATCAATCCCCTTTTTTGTTCTCTTTCTCTCTTGCTCACATTTACTGACGCTGTTATGCAATTTTCGGGGGAGATGGTATCTATCGAAACGAACACCAAAAAAAGACTTGGAACTTTTCACACTTGTCATATTTTGTCCAATTGTTATTGTAAACGTTATTAAATCATTTTTTACTGATTTCAGTTGAATTTTTGGATGTTTTAAATTGTTAAACTATTTAAAACATATCCGGATCGTGCGTTAATAAGACGAAGAACAGCTCACGACCTCTTTTGCTCATGCTAAGTGTTGCCAAACTTTCGAAGTTCAACAAACTTTAAAGATGCGATTACCTCGAATGGAGATATGATAAAATCCTTAGGTAAAAAAAAATAATGTATTATATAATTTTCGGTTAAAACTTTTCAGTCATCCATCTAGCTCTGTTCATTTGCGTGCGTTAAAATTAAGATAGAACTAGAATTTTTATTCCAAATATTAGTCACTTAAAAAATTCAAAATATTGAGGAAAACCCTTTTAGCTGCTTATTCATTTTTGGTATCATACGCTCTTTGAAATCTTCACATGTCTTATATTCTTGGCAACCGAAATTTTTATTGTCACTTTTGAAAGAAAACGCAAAAACAAATACTAAATTCAGAGGCTCGTAAAACATTAAATTAATGAAAAATTGTGGTTCTTGGACCCAATATTAATTTTTTTATTCTATATATTATCTTATTATACATCAAAACTTTTTATTTATGTTGTAACAAGCTATTTCTATTAATCGGAACCTTATTTTAAGTTCGAACATTTAAATTTGCGATGGGCTTCTAATCATTTAGACATTTTCGTTAATATTTGTTTTGGACTCTAAAAGAAATCCTTTAGATAATATTTTTATTGATTACTATTAAATACTGAATAGTACTACAATTTAAATTTAATAATCAAATTTTAATAAACGAATAGGAATAATTTGTGTACATAGCTATAAAGTACTTTAAAAATTGTAAGATGTTATAAAACAAATTTACTTAAATCCATTTTAGATTAGAAAGAGTGATAGGAACTACTTTTTCAATATACTATTGCTGTAAAGGCTTACAAATCAGCGAATTTCTTTTTGTGGCAATGCTAAATGCCGGAAAAAAAACATTCAACCTTCCAGTTCACCACAGCCTTAAATTTCGATGTAAAAATTTCGCTAGCTACGGTTATTCTCATTTCATTTTTGCCACTGTTGTCAGGGTTTGTTCGAAGTGAGTACATGCAAAAAGTCTATCTGCTGTTTATTGAAATAAAAAATTAAGAATACCCCACTCCATGCGTTCAAGCAAATACTAGTGTTAAGTAATCATTACCGTGCATAAAGTCAGTAGAAATGTGTGAAAATTTTTAATGAAATTAAAAACAAGATGAGACGAAGTAAAGTTAAACAAATAAAATGCTGTAAACACATTAATTTCTGCAGATGCAGATTTAATTTCCCCGTGTAAATAGATTGATGAGAGGCAATAGTGGTGAAGTTGACGGCCATCTTGTAAGGTGGTGGTGAAAAAAGGCGAATGGAAGAAGATAGGAAAACTTCCACGAAAACCGAAGACGAGACATAGCTAAAGATACGACATTTAGAAATTGTCAGTTGGAATCAAGTTCAGCGGCTTTCAGCAACTCCACATCATTATTTGAGAAAAAGTCAGAAGTTGCTCACATAAAAAAAGTGCAAATAATTGTTACTTAGTAGAAAAAAATAACAGTTATATGCAAATATGAATCCTAAAAAGACGTCTCAATATGTTACGTAGCCAGAAGTGGTTGAAATTGCTGCAAAATGGTTACGTAACAACGTGTTAGAAAAATTATTTGATATGGCATAAGAAGAGGCAGAATATTATACTTTTGTTATTAAATTATGGTACGGTTGTTGTTGAATTAATTAAAATTTCTTCTTATCTTGCAGAGCTTGGTGCGCTAGCTTCGGTTTACTACTGGTCTTAAGATAATTACAAATAAAAATAACAAAAATGTTTGTATCAACAGTGTCACGTATTGCCCCCGTAGCTAGGAATGCTGTAAGTAAAAATATGTACATCATTATATTTACGCTACCATAATTTGGAAAAAGTTGAAAATTTCAACATGCCTCCAATTCACAATTACATAAGTTCTCGAATCGATTTTTTTTCGTTAGGGGGATTTAAAACACACCTCCGGTTTTGTTATTGCTCTTGAACACTCCATTCAATAGAATCGCCGACATGGTGAATTTCCAATGACCACGCTTTAGAAGTATACTTGCGTAAAGAGAGGAATGAGAGAATGAGACAAAAGTTACATAAGTTTGAGGTTAGGTTTCGCAAGCTCTTTTAATAACTACTCGTGAATTTTTAAGATTTTGTGTTTTATTAAAGTTATAATTATATTAAATAGCCTCGTCCTGAACATTTATCAGTACGCCAAATCGATGAAGTTTTTTTTTCCCAAACTTCCAGCGTACATGTCTAGTGTGAGATATTATTTATGTTGAATAACATAAATTTCTAAGGAAAAGGTGTAATATCACAAGGCGAATTAAAGCGTTTAATATCAAAAACAAAATGTTTGTTTGGAATTTCCTTTGAAAATCCCTATAAATAATCTTTTTATCTCTTGTAAAATATTTTCTACGGTATTTATATATTATTGCATAATTCTTGTTTCTTTACTCTCGCCTAATACTACTCGTGTTATCGATTATATATGTTGTAGATAGTAAGAATTGGGTAACTGATAGATTTTTTATACACTTTTTTTTTTTTCTTTTATTTGAAAAGAAAAGACATTTTTTTAGAAGTTCACCCTAAAATAATATAACCGGTTTTTAATTTCTTTTCTCTTTTTGAGAATTTGTGTTACAACCTAGACTCCATTTTGTAAAAGAAAACCTGTCCTATGTTTTAAAAAATCCTTAAAGAAAATTTCAATTTTCATAAATATTTTTTATTCTCTTATAATTTTTTTCCTTTAGTTACTGAATGGTACTAAGCAATACTTGCGACCATTGAGCAGCGCAGTTATCAGCCAAAGCCAAACTTTGGCAGCTCAGAACACAACTCCAGTTGCACTACTGCCACAAATCAGGTCATTCCAGACCTCTCAAGTCACACGTGACATTGATTCAGCTGCCAAATTCATTGGTGCTGGTGCTGCAACAGTCGGTGTAGCTGGTTCCGGTTAGTATTGGAAGATGGATTCAATTCGCACCAGAGAATTGCAAATGTATTTAGTGAAGAAGGCTGCTTTTTCATATAATAAGAAATTACTCATGAATTAAGTCAGTTACAATCTAGCATCTGGGGCTTACAAACGAGCATCTGATTGCTCTATATAATGCCTCGGGAAGGTCTGAGAATTGGTCAAAGTTCGCTTCAAACGTGCCCCATGTTGTTTCTTAGGGGTATGTGAACTTTAACAAATCAATTTCCTAGCAGGAAACTTGTATAATTAAAAGGCAAAAGGACAAGAAATTCTGCACTCCATTGTATGGAATGTGTATTGGAATCTTTTGTGGCCAGCTATTTTAGTTCAATATGCTTGCTACTCAAAAATATATTCTTTTATTTTCCTTTTCGGTAATATTAAAGGATGTATTAGCGAGTAGAACTCAATTCAGACTAATCTGTGACTGACATTAAGCTTCAAAATTAAATGCGGGTAATTTCTTATTAAGAAAAGCTGCAGTTTTCTTTGCTTGGTATTGTATAATTTATTAACACATTTCTTTTTCTACGTCACTTCAATATGCTGTTGTGACTCGGTCTGTAAATCCTTCCAATACAAACAGGTGCCGGTATTGGAACAGTATTTGGTTCCCTTATCATTGGTTACGCTAGAAATCCATCGTTAAAACAACAATTGTTCTCCTATGCTATTTTGGGTTTCGCCCTTTCTGAGGCTATGGGTCTGTTCTGTCTTATGATGGCGTTCTTGCTGCTCTTCGCTTTCTAAGGTGTTTATATGTCGTAAGGCAAACCTTAAATCTTAAAACACAGCTATAAATAACATCAATTATAACAACAACATCAGCAAAAACAACAACAAACCACTGCTCCGCTATCTTTATTGTTTTTAAAAAACATCCAAGAGTAATAAAAACAAAAGGCAACATTTTTATTAAAGTTTAAACGAAAATAAAACAAAAAATCTAGAAAAATAAAATCAAGATTTGAAGTTGTAAGCAATAAATCCTACTCCACGACAAGAATTGCAAGTAATTAGCGGCAATCACTTGAAGATATTCGAGCCGCCGCAGATACATAGAAGGAAAATTGAACCTGTCTGTGAAAGAAGAATATTTTGCCAGATTCCTTATTGGATTTAATAGATAAGATCATGTCCATGGACTTTTTTTTAAGCAAAACTTCAGTGAACACAACATAAGTTAATATTGCGTTAGAATTTTTATTTAGTAGAGATTAGAAATATTTTTTTTAAAATAAAATTCTAAGCCATAAGACGTCATTAACATAATTTGAACTTTCATCGGCATATTTCTGATCCAATTTTCTTCGCTTCTTTTTTTTTTTTTTTTTTCTAATAGAAAAACCGATATAGCGCGCTCTTATACTCAAATGTCTTCGGATACTGGTTTTCTATTAAATTTGTAAAATATCAGACTATATTCGGTGAAAGTTTAGCAAGTCTACATATTTATATATATATATATATATTATATATCATTTATCAGTGAAAACAAGAACATAGTTTTCTTTTATTGTTTTTTAAATTTTGTTGCAATTTTTAAAAATACGTTAGTTTGCTTACGTTATTTTATCCCATTATAGTTCTTACCAATTAACATAAAAAATTTAACTGCTGTATAATGATTGAAATAATTAACGAATAAACAGTACACAATTCATGAATAAAACGTGGTTGGGGTAGGTATGTTTTTTATATCCAATTCGGGGAATATATAAAGATTTGGAAATTTCAAGTTTGTTTTTAACGATTACAATAGTTGGACTGATTTACCCACACCTGTTGCTCTTCTTTCATGCTTCATAGCGTGATTTTGATCTCGTTGTTAGCATTCTTGTCTAGCTTAGATCAAAAGTCAGGACAGGCGTATACACCCACAATTATCAAAAGGTTAATAGGTGTCTCTTGTTTTGGTAAATTATTCTTTCATAAATGTGGATTTCGAAGTCTAGATTAGTTTTTAATAAAATTGGGCACCAATATAAATTCGAAACTATACGTTCACTTTTACAAACGCGTTTAAAATTATGTGGAATCGTATAAAAAAAATATAATTCGAAATATCTATGACCGACGTATGTTATAAATGAATCTTTTACTCTTGTAGTCTAATATCAGTATTCGGAGGTTGATATAAATGTAGAATTTTTCAAGTCCTACCAAGGCGTTGATCGTACATTGTTTTGGCGCTGGTTTTAATTAAGTGTTTCAACGTTGAAAAATTGTTTCTGAAGAAATTACATATACGAATGTTACAAAATAATTTCTTTTCGTTATGTATGTCAGGGTTTCAAAAGTATTGCTTTTGTATATACATTTAAAAATCATCGAGAACATTGGATCATATACATGTTACAGAGGCATAAGGGAATGCAACAATTAAATAAAATGGAAGATCGCTTCACTTGTCAGGAATTTTAAATTTGAATTTTGATCTGTACGTAATAGAAAGAATAAGATAAATCCAAATTTTTGGTTTTTATTATGCTCCAGCACCGATACAATTAACAAACTAAATTTTTCTTTACAAACATGGGACATATATATGATAATAATTTTACTGTTAAAAAATTGATTTGGCAATACTTTTTGACAAAAAAAATCTATAGGTGGAACCTACATTTTTAGCTTATTTAAACATATTCCACAAGATTTTAACGTCCTTTTTTTATTATCTGATAGTGGTGTTAGTTTTTGCATGGATTTTGCAAAAAAAATATTGAAAAAATACGGATGGAAGGAAGGTGACGGCTTGGGTAAGAAAAGCAATGGAATTGCTAAAGCTTTACGGCCAGCGCTGAAGTTTGATAAAGCCGGCTTTGGTGCTGATCTGGCTGCTAATGATTTTAATAATCATTGGTGGGAAAGAGTTTTTAACGAGGCAGCCAGTAACGTCAATGTTGATCAAAAAGTTGATGGTGGTGTAGAATTTACTTTGAGAAATAAAGGAAATGGAATAGAATCCAGCAAAGGATACTCATTGAAAAAACAAAAGAATGCCAAAAATAATCCCTTTGGAAACTTTTTGCAAACATCAACTTTAAAAGCAGGGGGTATGCAAATGGATAACCTTGATAAAATAAAAACAGCCGATTTGGAAGTAGCAAAAGTAAGTGTTATGACTGATGAAGAACTGTTTGCAGCTTGTCATGGTCGAACAACTCACAAAGGAGCACGCCACGGATTAAAATTGACTGGAAAGCTGTCGCGTTTGCAAAAGCAAGAGGAAGACCTCTTAGCAAACATGCAAGCCAATGAACAGGGTCGCATTAACGGCGATGCTTTATTACAAAATATTAAAGAAAAGCAAATATCTAAAATTGTCTCCGTTGTAACTAAACGAAAAAGAAAGAAAATACCAAAGGAATCTTTAGAGAGCGCAGAAGGTTGGCTTGCTTTGAAAACCACTGGTTTAAGTACAAAGAAAAGAAAATGCGAAAAAAACATGCAACACAGCAGTGAGACATCAGAGGCAAAAAAAGAAGGAACAAACCGTAGTAAATTATGAAAGAAGATCCGAATTTGAGATATCTGAAGTTAACACTAAGAAGAAAAAGAATCCAAAAAACATAGAAAAAAAAATGAAGTAAAAAATGTTATGGATGAATATGAATTTTATTGTACAGGAAATTTAATTTTTTGATTTAGCCTTTAGACGTCTTGATTTACCCAAACGTTTCTTACTTGATGCCGCTTTGAAACTTTTGCCTCTTGGAAATTTATTGCTTTCTAAACCAGCTGACGACGATTTTGTATTACGTTTGCTATCTTTCTTTCTGCCCCCAAATCCGAATTTCTTGTTACGATTCTTACGGCCTTCGGAACTCTTCTTAGTTTTAATTTTCAGCTTTTTCGAATCTTCCAAGAAATCCAAATTCTTAAATTTGCCTTTGCGGAATTTCTTTATGTTCTCGAGCATTTCTCTTTTTTGGTTTTCTCGCTCGACTTTTAGTTGTTTATCCATTAATTTTCCCATTTTGCGTTGCAATCTTATCTGCCTGATGCGCTCAGATTTGGCTTGACCTTCTTGTTTGGCGATTAGATTAGCGCGTACCTTTTGCATATGTTCGTCGGTTTTCGTCATTTCAGCAAAGTAGTCATCAGGCCGTTTTGTTTTTACACCCAACTCATGTAAGTTTTTTATACCTTCCAGGACTGCTGCCTGAGCTTGACGGTGAAAAAGCATTTCCCTTTTGAAGTCATTCAATACGGGATCTTCCTCGGGATGGAGGTACGGTATCTTAGCATTACCTTTAAACATATTAGCACGCTTTTGCTCGTGTTTTTCTAAAGCTAAAGCTAATTCGGGAGCTAATGGTGCCAAGTCATTAGTCATATCCATTCGTTCCAACCAAGGCAAATCTATTTTAATCTCGTCTGTTTTCGTCAAAAGGCGTGCCTGTAAGAAAATTAATGTAATGCGAAAAAATATTCGCCCAAATAATTAGTTTTACTTACAACATTGTTAACTTTTTCCTTGGATTTTTGTAATTCAATACTTAAACCTGGTCTTAGGTCGCCACGAGCAAAAGCTTCTTGCAACTGTAAAGTTAAGCGTTCAAGGTTATATGTGCGGATTTCATCGATAAGATTCCTTATTTACCTCGGTTTCGGAATCATTGTTAGACAAATATTCCGAACCGGAATCCTGCATTTCAAAGTTCTTCATGTTATTAAACAAGACTAACTTAGCAAATCAATGCACACGTGCGTGCAATTTATATTTTCACTTTTGTTTATATCTTCTTCTTGCTCCTAAAGTATTTAGCAAACAGCAACAGATAATTCGTCTACTGCGAACACGAAGTATATTTTGCCTAAACCTTAATTAAATCAATGATTACTTTAGGTTCTTTTTTTATTTCTTCTTCTATTCTGATACTTGCAATAATGGTAAATACACTCTAGATTGCATAGCATTGTAGTTTATGAAGCACAGAGTGCCTAAAGTTTCATTTTTCTGCGTTGTCATAGGTGTTTTTAAGAATAAATAAATAAGGGTCGAAATAAGGGTGCTATGTTTGAACAAAACAATATTTAGAATATCAAACACACAACTTAATCATTCGAATGATTAGGTTAAAATACCTATGAAAATCGAATTGTAGAAAAAAGTTTTTATTACAGTCAAATTCAATACCTACTCTTTAATATAAAAGAACGATTTAAAAATAAACATTTGAGCGCAATTTTCGATTAAATTGCAATAATATATTGGAAACACTATGTGATCTGTGTGTATATGGTGATAATATTGAACGTAATTAGCTGACATCCCTGTGCCCGCTACAAATTAGGCGCTTATGTTTTGTGCTCTTTAAAATATTAACAGGGAAAGAAGGATTTTTTACAAATTTTTGTTCAGATTTAAAAGAAATGACTACAAAATTAGCCAATATTTACGAGTTCTTATTACGCAAGTATGGCGAGAAATATATAGTCACTTTCACCAAGGCACCGCCGACTTATATAAGTAATATTATTGGAGCAGATGAAAATCCAGGCAAGATTGTTTTTTTTTATATAGAGGTAAGTAATTTGAAGAAAGACATTAAATTTTGCTTATATTTACGGTGTCGAATTTAAGAAACGCGGCACTACGAAAGTTACAAATTCAGTATCGCCTTCTAAGATATGTATACATAAAAGGAATGAAAAAACTGATTTGGATTTGACCGGTAGTCCTTTGAAGGACGATTGCGAAATAGAAACTATTGAGGACGATGCAAAAATGAATTTTATGCGTATAAACCCTTGGGAATTAGAAGAAGAACTGCACAGGGGTGTTAGCCTTGGAAAGGCCAGGGCCATAATATGTTCTCAGGACTTTCAACTTTGCCCAGGCGCTAAAGAGTCTGTAGGATCTGTATGGTTTCTTTGTTTACCTGACGATGAAAAGAAAACCTTATTACTTCAATATGAGTTTACAAGGAAAGGCTTCAGTCGTGGTATCGTTCATTACATGGGAGTGGTACCTGCTAAATGCGTTACAATGCAGTCGATATTGAAAAATCACTTCTCTGCTGTTGGTGCGGAACGTACGGGCATAGAAACTCACATTGCAAATACCTACCATATTAAAAGCAATATTACTGTATGCTGTTCTTGGTCTACATC
The DNA here is from genome assembly GCA_000671755.1 of Glossina brevipalpis. Classification (NCBI taxonomy): domain Eukaryota; kingdom Metazoa; phylum Arthropoda; class Insecta; order Diptera; family Glossinidae; genus Glossina; species Glossina brevipalpis. Next base: position 1,013,890 of record KK351077.1, on the reverse strand, counting down.
CTCTTCATTGCCATCATTAATCGATTTGAGTACTTGTGATGTTATCTTAAATCAAACATTTTCTTCAAAAAACTGTAATCCTGTTACTGAGGGTTTTCTAGATCAATTGCGCATACTTACATCTATAAGGGAAGATATATTGTCTTACAAGGAATCAGAAAATTCAGATATAGTAAAGGAACCTGTTTATCGTTGTGGCATGTAGGCTTTTAAGTAAACTATGCAAATAATTCTGTTTCAACTTTAATTTTAATGTTATAGCGGCATTGAAATGTCTGAAGTTCGTGAAGATATTAACAAAGTTATGTTGGAAATTGCCGAAACTCTACCTACTGCGTGTACCGAGTGCGATATAGAAGATGTTATCCAGAATGCTAAGCGAAGGCGATTAAATGATTTAACTGATAAATTATGGGAGATTTTGAGATGTAAGTTTTTTTAATTAAAATTTTCCGTATATGTTGACATTTCTTTTGAGAAAACTAAACTCACCTTCCGGGCTCAGGTTGTTCCTCGTATAAAGACTTGAAATTGTCTTTTAATATATTATTTCAGTGTGCAGCACGTTGTAATATCGTAGTAAGTAGACCTGTTCTGGGGTTTGTTCCGATATACTCCTGAATCGATTTTCTTTTTCTAGAATACACCCGTGAACAAGAATCGCTTAGCGGAAATTGTTGCTAAGGTTTCTAATCGTCGTCTTGCAATACCCTGTTTGTCAGGCTCTGAACCTTTGGAGTTGTTGTTAGAAATCGGTTTGGAGAAACTTTACAAAGACTACGAGTACATTTTCGTGGAAAGTAAAATTTGCAGTGCAAACGATTTGCGAAAAAAATGGTAAAAATCATTGGTTAGAACAAGAAGCATATATATTCACTTTATAGCAAATTCATGATACCAAGCTGCCGATATTTGTATATGCTCGTATCGAATTTTAAAAAGTATATCCGACAATATTCGATTCCTCAGCAGAAATTGTTTTCAATTTTTACGATAAGGTTAGCAGACCAACGGTTGGCTAAGTCGATTCAAAGTTTCGTGATCACTTATTTATGTACTTAAAGCTGCGTCCGATGCGGGTTTTTTGGATTTTGCTCTGTTGATAAACATAAAGCATCTAAAAATATAACAATTTGCATTATGTTAACTTTTTAGGGCAACTCAAGAACACAAGGAAAGTGAGGCCACCGTTTTAAATATTCGCAAGTCATTACGCAACGCTGTTGCCCAACCGGAAAATACTGCCTTACGCAAAACATTGTTGCAAAATGATAGAAAAGCAATTAATGAAAAGTCTCGAGAAGATTTAACCGTTTTTAAGAATAGTAACTTTGATGAAATTGAAAGCGCGCAATCATTGGCAAAATTATTTCAAATTCACTGCGCCATAGAGCACTTGATAATGATACATATTAATTTAAATTTAAGCAGCGGTTAGTTTATATTGTTGAACATTTGGCAAAAAAGAATCCAATAAACATTTTCACTGTATTTCAGCTTATTATGAAGTTTTTGATCAATTATTACGTATGCCATCCCGCACTATCGACCAAATTAAGGGCACTTTGATTGACGAAATCCATATTCCGTTGCCAGCACACTATATTCGAGATCATTTGCAAGAGTTAGTATTCATTTGATTTTATATTATTTTATATTATTAATTTAAATTTCTTAATTTGTGCATCTATTAGCGGAAATTTTATATATATATTAAGTTTTTTTGTAGATATAATCTTCAAAATCCTAATGAACAATATGTAAATGTCCGGGTGAGGAAGGAGATTTATTTAGCCATGTTTGTCCATCTGTATAAACCTTTAATTTACGTTGATGCTATAAAACAATTGTGTTGTATATTCTATATTTCCACTCTAGTCCGGCTAGCATTACGGATCATTTGACCGAAATTTGAAAACCGGTTATTTTCTTGAGGGTTCTTTGGGTGTTTTTTGACGAACAGGCTATTGTTTGTCAAAAAATTCATATTATATTAAAATTGTAAAAACTCGAGGAATAAACTTTATTGGTAGTAAGGATTAAGAGGAATTTTCGATGAGAATTTTCTTTTTCTTGGTAGAGTCTTTGGTTGTCCTTCTGTCTGTTGCTCACCATTATTGATTGACTTAACTTTTTTTCTTTTTGGTTTACAGATTTAGATATGGTTTAGGAGGAGAGAGATAGGGCCTACATGATGACCTCTTATACATTGACTTGTTTTTGTTTGATAACTGATTCTTTTTATGTTGACGTATAGATGATTAGATGTAGGACTTCTTTGATTTGGAGGGATTCAAATAGTACTAAGTAGTACTAGTACTAGTACTAAGAAGCATAAACTCAGGTTTTGGCTGATTAGAAATTATTAATTCGAGGAATGAAATATTTATGTTAAATTGAAAATAAACAAGAAAAATTGTATCATTAGATAACTGTTGAATTTAAAAAACGAAATCAGTAGTGGAGCGGTCAGCGGCTTGAGATTAGTTTTATTGCGAAGACTTATATAGAATATAGACTTATAAATATTGAAGACATTTCACAGTTCAAATTTGAAAGTCAATGATATCGTTTTTTCAAGTTACCTTTAGATTCGCAAAAACATAAGGATTGCATATTTAACCGTTGACGCTGTCTATGTATTTGAATTGAAAATATATTTATGAAAAGAAAATAAAAGTGAAATATGCTTTTTCGTTTTTTTTTATATCAGCAAAAATCCCCATTCACGTCGCATAAGTATAAAATCCAGCGACAAGTTTCGTGAAGTTAAGTCATCATTTTACTTTAACATTGACAATGTATGTCCACCTAACATTTTGGAAACACCAAATTTCGAAGGTAATTATATGACTTTTAGGTTTGTAATATTTTTTGTTTTTACAGGTTATTCAAAATTATTTTGCAGAGAAAATGGTTACAAAGGAAATCGTGTATCACCATTGGTTATATCGCAAGATTATTTCTCAATGAACACAATTGACATATTTAATTTAAATTGTTTAAATTATTGAAAACAAGGCTTCTAAATCACGTTTGTTTGTCTTTTTTTTTGTCAACAATTCTTAAATCGTATTAGTGAAGACCTACAAGAAATTTAAGTGTTAACAGAGGTCTGTTTGTTTTCACTTGTATGTTAATGATTTAAAGTTAATTTCATTCAAAATTTTTTTCTAAATTAAAATATAAAATAATTATAATCTTGTCAAGTGTTAATTGTATACCTATTTTAGAGAAGTTTTTAGCCTGCCGATCTGATCGTTTATGTTTTCGTGAGAACTGTAAGCAAAGGTAAAATATTAAAGTATTTGAATTTCTTTAATTTGGCTTTAAATTGGTATACGAACATTCTGTAGTTGACATAAACATGCCTAAGTGTGGGAGAATTGCTTATATTGGTGAAAAAAATGTAAATAAATGCAAACTATTTTTGTCTGTTAATTCAATTTACGAACTGTGATGTATTTGTAAGTCTACGCCTAGAAAAAAAAAGGAATTACGTGAATAAGTGGCGTTGTGTATGCGCATTACGCATCATATGTGCACATGAAATATGTTCCGCGGGAATTAAATCACAAGATCATGTAATATCCATTTAATATAGAAATCGACTTAAAAAATTAGTGTAGAGGCATTACCTATAAATAATCACATCATCAGGAAAGCGTCTGTTCTCAACCTCTCTATTCTCGTAAGGCTGATATTAGGCAGGAACACAGTCCATTTAAAATTTCTTCTCGTTTGCTTTGGATTACTGCTTTGTACGTTATCGAGACTCTAAATTGACACGACTGCTGCAGGATTCGCTTGGTGGAAATTCTATGACCCTCATGATTGTTTGTGTCTCACCTGCTGATTATAATGTTCCAGAGACTTTAAGCACGTTGCGATATGCTGACCGTGCGCATAAGATTAAGAACAAGGCTATAGGAAATCATGATCCACATGCAGCCGAAATTAATCGTCTTAAATGTATTATAAAAAATTCAGTTCGATCGATCCCTTGTTGAAATGAGCGGATCTCTGTACAAAGGAGTTAATGTCTCCTAACCAATCTGGTTATAAGCCTTGTCATAGTTGCAATACGGCCATGCCCAAGGTGCTCGAGGATATCCGTCCTGAATATGATAAGAGTAATTTAACCACCCTTGTTTTGATTGCCTTCACTAAGGCATTTGACACGTCGAACCATAATCTTTTGCTGCAAAATTTCCGATCCTATTTTGGCTTCGATTCGACTGCGGTTGGGTTGGTCAAGTCTCACTTGGTCAAGATCGTGTGTGAAGATCGGTCAACGTCTGTCCGAGATTAGGTGCATCAATTCCGGAGTACCACAGGCTCTATTTTGGGCCCTATATTGTTCAGAAACTTCATTAATGATCTTATTAGATGTTGTCAGAATTGCAACATTCATTTATATGCTGATGATGCCCAATTATACTTGTCACGTCCGCGTGGACTGTTAGAGGACTTAGTCCAAGGAGTTAACGACGACTTGTGTCGTATCCATCGTTGGTCCGCTGATAATTATCTCAGACTTAACGCTGGGAAAACAAAAGCCATGGTTATGTCGGCTAATGCTTTTGACCCTGCCTCTATACCCAGTGTTCTAGGAGCCGATGCGGCTATTGAACTGGTCAGTCAGGCGTTCAATTTGGGTTTTGTGGTTAACTCCTGCTTAAGTGCGGAAGGGCACATAAACCGTGTGTAGATGCGTGCGATAAGAAGCTATAATGATTTTTGAAATTTATTAAATTTTAATTTTTTTTTTTTTGTAAAATATAATAAATGAAACAATAAAGAATGAAATGTAAAAATAATTTAATTTCGGATTTAAGGAGGCAACAAAAGCCAAAGGAAGTGTGTGTAAGCAATAGCGATATCATTTTATAATATTAAATAAATATTATTTTATTGAATCCTTGAGAGCGTGCATTAATAGCCGACATCCCAACAAAAATAGCTGAATAACACAAACATCATCACTTGTCCGTCAATAAACATTTAAAATTTTTTCTAACTTCTTTTTATTATTTATATTTTTGTAACTTGATTTTGCTACGTCTCACAAAAGCGAACAATGAAGTTAGTTCGTTCGTGAATTCTAAATCGAAAAATATGAAGTTTGATTCAAAATCAGTGTGTCAGAAAACATTGATGCTGTGCAAAACCTGACAATGCAAGATCGGCAGGTGACACACAGTAGGATTGGGTAACCTTAGGCATTAGTTCTACCAGAAGCAAACAAAGAAAATGATGGCGATGCTTTAAAAAACGTGCACAAGACTCTAACATGTGACGAATTGTGACGGAACTTAGAAAAAATTTCCTCATTGTTCAAAACTTAGAAAAATTTTCCTCATTTTTTTTGTTATTTTCTAAATTGTTACGTCTTGATGAGGCGGGCAATCAATTTGAGACTATAGTAGCAAAAGGACGCAATTTAACATTGGGCTATTACATGAGGTGCGACTGCGTGCTGAAGCCGAAAAGTAAAGAATATGTGTATGGTTGTTTCATGGTGAATTAAATTCAACAAAAGTTCTTCGCTCTCGAAGTACTTCGAAACAAACGGTCGTCTCTTTTTTTCGCAAAAGAGTTTGTTTGCCGGAAGTCTTTCATAAAACAGGCTTATCTTCATCAAAAAAATACGAGTGTTTACGTAAGTATCAATCTCTCCGATCATTGTTAATAACAACAATTCTTGCTTGATGTACTGGGAACGCGTATTCCTTTGTATGTGCTCACATAATGATGCAGCTACCTTGGTATCAATTTTACAATGTATGCGAAGCCAATTGTTTATAGGGAAAACCTCCAATAAAGCGCTGACCACATTTTGAACGGGATAAATTTTTTCTTCCTCGAATTGCCGCGCATTGATTTCTTCATAGCTCGACACCAAAGATAACCCCAGTCACTCAGGATTTTACGTGATTAGCAACTGTGACTTATATATGTATGGAATTTTTTTAATGCTTCCACGCGTTGGACTAGCCAATATCGTTTAATTTTTGTTCCATTATATACAAAAACAAAATCCTTACCGTAGGTTCGAAACCTGTTAATAATAAACCTAACATTTTATTAACTTGTAAATGCTACTTACACCCGCTGTAAATTATCCTTTAGGTATTTTCAGTTTGGTGTCTTTTTCTTGTGTTGTGAGGATATATCCTGCACAAGGGATCCGCACAGGTTTCCTAGCACGAATGGTGTGCTTTCAAAAATCTTTAAAATCTGGGATTAGATTAAATAGAATTCTGTGTTGAAATTTTAAGCATGTTTGACAAAAAACGACGCCTACTTTCGGTGGATTTCATTATTTCTTTTCTACAAAAAAACGCATTGTACATAATTCCGATATTGATCAACAAACTACCATAATAGCATTGTTCTGAGCAACTTCATCGGCACATCATTGATCATCTGTTTCCGTTAAATGAATCTTAAACTCATGTTCTGATGTTTCGTCTCATTTCCGTATTTTGACGTAAAATCACTGCTGCGGAGGGTTTAAAAAATCTCCCAAGTCTGTGCTGTGTTTTTGAGCTGGTTACTACTGGAATATGTTACAGTAACAAAGTAAAATGAAAAAAGAAGATTTGGAATAATTTGAAAAAATATGAACAAAAATAAGAAAAAATAATTGTAATGTATTTACTTTGTGCAAAGTGAGCAAAGGTTAGACGTACATATTTTTTAAAATTGTTTATTTATTATTCATTAGACTGCACCGTAAAACAATGCCGAGATGATTGAGAGACAACAACGATGCGTTACAGTTTGAAGATTCGCTTTTCAAACAATTTTTTTAGATATAAAGCAATATCTTGCTATGAGATGTACTGAAAGATTTCAGGAAATTTAATTGCCATTTGGTAAATCACTTTACTTATTTAATGATGACTTTGAATATAGTCCTTTACAGTTATCCTTTTCTAACACCTCAATTTATGTGTGAGTAATATCTATATAAACTGATAGTCCTCTTTTAAGATAACATTAAAAGTGAAGAGGTTTGAAATGGAAAGTACAATTTTTAACTATATGTGTCATCTATTTTCAATATTAGATAGCATTGTACTTATAAAAATGGAAGTTCAGAAATCTTAACTTAATTCACTGGGTGCCCAAGTAAGCAAATCCGGAGGAGTATGTATGATGTGTCTGCACTGTTACGTACATATATTGGTATTTATAAGCGAGTGTATGTGTGAACAACGTATTTCGGAAAGTGATCTTGAAGCACCAATTTCGCATTTTCCTATACTTAGTCCAGCTGCTTAGCTTATATCATATTGCTATCACAATTCATATTTCTTTAAATTTGTTGCCTGCAAAATGAACGTTACTTTAGTGGATTTAATTTCTATTTTATAGTTGACATGAACAACCCGTCTTAGGATTGGAATTCTTTATCAATGTGTATTTATAAGACGTTTTATATATATTTTGCTTCTCATATAATTAATTGTCACTTGTTGCTAACATTTCAAAGACATCAGACATAGATAGAAGGTTAAAATTTTGCATAAAGATGTTTGGATCAGTTCTAAATCTTTGCAAATCAAATATCACAATATGATCTTTTTAAGAAATTTTAAGTCAGAATATTTTAGAAGTTAAGCGAATGTTTGATACAGAAATGGTTCTGATTAAGACTTTACAGTGAATGTTTAAGACTAAGATTTAGAGGGTTAGATCTTGGTGCTATCAATTCATTGAAACTTAATTTTGTAGCCTAGACAATTAGATAAGATAAATTCATTGAATTATTAAGTATATTCAAGGTATGTTACGTATTTCATAGAACATCTCTCTCTCTCTCTCTTTTGCTTTTGGTTTACTGAACGAAAGTCATGAACAGACTCAGAAGGTTTATCAACTTTTATTTTGTTAAAAATTTTCTAAACAAAAATTTGTTTCTGCGCATTTCATAAGTTCTGTTTAAGGTTAATAAACTTTATGTTAAACTTGACAGTTATTTTTCTATTTTGTTTTTTGAGTTCTAAAAACATAACAGAATTGATAAACACAATGGCAACAATAGGAAGAAAAATACATTAACACTGAGAGAGTAGTTTAAAACACAAATTACGGTTATTTACGCGTTTATACAGGGTTCAAAATGGTACAATCCAATTAGAGTATTATTGTAAAAGTATTTTTCGTTTTATTTGAATTGAAATTATAAAGATTTCAATTCAGAAGTACCTGGCATGTGCTAAGGTTCGGACGTGTTTTTGAGCTGTTGAAACGGATAAACAGGAAAAATTTTTACAATTATCCTTCAAGTGTAATAATATAAAAGGACTTCTCCAAGAATATACGGGTATAATATCTAAATAGTGCATTTCTTTTTGTAACGATTTTTAAAGTGAATGAAATAAATGTGTCTTTAACTGAAATTGATAGAAGTTGAAATAATAAAATGGTGCGTAAATAAAAAATTTTATGAAGAAAATTTAATGTTATTTTAATTTTTGAAAATCTTTCAAAATTAGTTTTCAAAGCGTAGTATAAAACATACAAGTGCAGGTTTAAGAGAAACACAATTATTTCTCAATCAATTTTTTTTTTGGTTTGTTGTGAAAAGATAGAAGAAAATTTATTTTCTTGTTGTCGATTAGCAAGGAGTAAAAGGAACTTTGACGGCTTAACGTTTTGATGCGATGCTATTCTAGTTATAATAAATTCGATAACACCGCTAAAAAAAAAATTTAATTAATTTAAATTTACAATTTTTTTAAAAAATTTTTTTTACTTTCATAAGGGAGCAGTTCTTTTTGTCTTTTTCAATTTTTGTTCACATGGCGTTAATTATTTAATTAATACGCACCTCCATCGTAGAACATTCACCGATTCTTGCAGATTTTGTGAAGGAGCGTTAGAAACATTATATCACTTCCTTAGCGAAAGCGGGTCATCTGCAGAACCAGATACCGGGTAAAGCCGAATGTTTCATAATGCCAAATACTGTATGGTAATCCGAAACCAGGAATGTGGAGGGATTCATAGAAATCCTAAAACTTGAGGTTTAGGAACAAGCACGAATACACTACACCTTTCAGATCCCAGTACTGATTATCCAAATAATATTAATAACAATAAATACATAGAATAAAAAAAAAATAAAGTAGCATTTACAAACTTAAGTAACTTGAATGTTTTAGTACAGGTCATGTAGACAGTTATTAAAGACAGCAATTTAGTGAAATCTTGTTAACAAAAATTGGGTTTCTTCCGTCACAATAACGCTTGCTTTCTCGCGTATACTCATACAAACTGTATAAATTCTTCATTTCAAGACTTTCAAAAGACGTCACGTTATACGAAATTTGGCTTTAGCATATATAAATTAGCAAATAAGATAGTGAATAGGCATTTCGATAAAATATTGAAGGAAGTAAAACGTTAAGTTGACATAACCTCAACAGAAACAATGGAAACAGGAAATGGAAGGGATTTACGTAACCCGGAATGAGTCTAAATGTATAATTATATGTGTGTAAATTTAAATAAAGTATTTTATGTAAGAATTCATCATAGTAGGTGTATTTCTAAACAAATTCGTAATACGATGTATAGTGATCGGGAACAAAATTTTTATTTTTTAGGAAATCTGTAAAAACTTGCAAATTTTCGTTCTTTTTAAATAATCTTATTCAATTTTTTTTCTTCTCGGGATTTTTCAAAAATTATGGTTGTTTTTTCTTAATAGTTGGGAGGACAGTGAGGAGCAGTAAATAATTTAGTGAAAATATATGTTTATAAATTTAGTTTTTTTTGAATACCATTTTTTAGACAGAAAACAAAAAATTTCTTACTTTATATAAAATTTTGAAATTATGTGAACAATGTTTGATTAAAATTTCGATGCGGTATAAGCGAAGGCCTTTGATGGTTATAGTTAGATAATCGTTTCTTTTACTGCTACGCTTAAATGTATTTAGAGTTTATGTTGCCTAGTTCCGAGATATTTCTATTGATTCAGTTGAAGTATGAAAAATTTTGCAGTAATCTGGTGCGTAAGTGCAAAGTTCTTCCAGTTAAATTGAAAATTAAAGAAATTCAAATTTTTTGGCCCAATGAGGCCGTGTTTATATTCCCTTGTTCGGGGTTAAACTACGACAAGCAGAATGCGCAGATTCATTGTGTTCGCTTACATTACTTTCCATATGTTTAAATTTGTGGGAACTTAAACGCGGCTTCATTGTGTTTGACCTTTTATTTTGGCGATATTGATGCGACTTTAATACCGATCATAACGTTTCACGTATGGTAATTGTGAACTTTAGTTTGGCACGAAATTTGCAAAACATTGAACCATTTGTCTCTTCACAGTTTACTAACACATCTTATTAAAATTTTTGGAAATTTTAGGGTTTAGAGTTTTTCTTCAAATTTGGATACGTTTTCCTAACGACGACTCTCATTATTATAATATGGATGTCATTGGCAAGAGCTTCGGTACACAATCATCGCGAAATGGAGGAACAGAGATACCCACCTTGTACATTTAATGCGCTGTGTACGTGTTCAAAATCCTCAACAGATTTGGGTATAGTGCACTGTAAAAATGTACCATTTCCAGCACTGCCACGTATGGTCAATCAGTCCAAGGTAGAATAATTCATTTTCATTCATGATTTTCAATTTTTCTTTTCAAAACAAGGTATTGTACATAGACTCAAAGCAATCCCTTATAAAAAAGCAATAAAATTGTTCTTTTGTGTTTCTAAAATACAATAAATAAACCAACAAACAGTTAAATTTAAATACATTTCAATACGATAGTAATTAATGTCATGATGAATTTCTTTCCAAAGGTCTTCATGTTAAATATTGAGAATACAGGTTTAAGAGAAATTGAGCCATATTTTTTGCAATCGACAGGTAAGACTTATTAAAAACAATTCGAAGGTGTAATATAAGTATCATTTGTTTTCAAAAAATACTAGGTATGTACCGTTTGAGAATTTCGGGGAATCACTTAACAGAAATACCGGATGATGCTTTTACTGGATTGGAGCGATCCTTGTGGGAATTAATATTACCGCAAAATGATTTAGTGGAAATACCTTCGAAATCGTTTAGACATTTACAAAAGTTACGCCATTTAGATTTAGGTCATAATCATATAACGCACGTACAACATGATTCATTTCGTGGCTTAGAGGACTCATTACAAACTCTCATGTTACGTGATAACTGTATTTCAATGCTGCAGGCTCATAGCTTTTCAGGATTATTAATTTTGGAAACTTTGGATTTGAGTGGTAACAATCTATTTGAAATTGATCCTAATGTCTTTGTGGATGGCATGCCACGCTTAACGAAACTTTTGTTAACGGATAACATTTTATCTGAAATACCTTACGATGCTTTGGGGCCATTAAAAAGCTTACGCACCCTGGATATATCACATAACGTGATATGGTCTTTGAGTGGCAATGATAGTTATGACATTAAAGCCACAGCAAAGTTAAATTTGGACAATTTACATTTGGAATATAATAATATTCGTATGTTGCCACCAAATTCTTTTAAATATTTCGATATTGTAAATCGTACATTTTTCGATGGTAATCCGATACATACAATGAAGGTGTGTCCGTTACAATTCTTATTATATCTTTTTGTTAATCTTATTGAAAATATTTAGGAAGATGCTTTCAAACCAGCTAAAATACGGGAAATTTATATGCGTTATTGTGGCTTAACGGATATATCGCCGATGGCGTTTGATAGTTTGGTAAACACTTTACAGATTTTAGATATCTCCGGAAACAATTTAAGTTATATTCATCATAAGCTTTTTAATAGCTTTGACGTTTTAAGGTAAGTAAGTGTAGTTCTCGTTCGTTTGTAATTTTTCCCTGCTTAAGCATGAAAAAGCAAACGTTCATGTACTCTACATATATATTAAAAAACACTCTACTTGACAACAAGAGAAGACGAATCAAGTCGAGTGCTTTGTTGTTTTGCCTTACGCTGTTAGCAAATGATGGCATTATGTGTATTCAATACGTTTTTAATCCGATTAATATCACATGCTTTCATGCTAAACATTCATACTACGGGTATATGAACAAACAATTGTATATTCGTTACTTGTCAATTCGCTGCCGCGTCCTATTTATGTAAGATTTTTGTTAGAGTGTAATTTTACCAACAGCTCATATTATTATGGCTTCACTTGAAGTGGGACACATAGACAGATATAACCCTAATTATTGTTTCGCCAAATGCCGTCTCTTCAGACGACATGTGATAACGGAATGTTAGTGTTATTATTTTCGGTTAATATATGTATATACAAAACTACTAATTACTAATATATACAAACATGTTTATTATTTCAAATCACCATCGCTTACACCTGTTTGTAGTAATTGAAAGTCATCATTAGATACTTTTGAAATTGCATGTGGTACTTTCAAACACGGACAGTATAGTTAACTGATAGTTGCGACATGGATTTTATGTTCTAAATTTAATCTGCTTTATTCCTTTATTTTAATTTTTTTAGGGACCCTTAAAAAATGCAAGTTCCGTCGGCAAATTAAGGTCTATGAAAATCTTCTTATACTACATCTAATTAAATAAATAAATAATTTTTGCTATCAACGACGGAAACGTAGATTTTGCGCTTTACATGATGCGAGATGTCAGAGAGAAAACGGCAAGAAAATGCATTAATTTATACAAATTTTTGTTTTTTTGGTAGAGACACACTGAATGTTTTTAAATCGCTATCAGCTTCATATCTATTCAAAAGCAACTTCAAACGTATTTTTGTTTGAAAATTCTTTTAAATAAACAAACTCTTTCTAGAGACATCTATTTGTATATTAAAGAAGTTGGAAACTGTAACTTACTAGCACAGGAATTCTTTTCACACAATCGGCCTTTTTGAAGCGATTGAGGAAGTGTAATAAAATTTCAAAGGAAAAATTTCTTTGAAGATATGATTATTTTGTCTATGTCATAAAAGTTTTAAAACCAATAAAAAAATTCGTTTTCTACAAATTCTACTGTGGTATCAGAAAATATCACTTCGCGATTCAGAGCAGTATTACTTTGTTGACATTAGAGATTTTTCGCGCTCTTGTTTTCCACCATACGAGATATGCTTGTTATATATAATTACCAGACCACCAAACACCAGATTTATGCGTAAAATACGCCCCATCGCACAGATTTAATAACATTATTCGTATAGCGCAAGGTGAGTAGTGATTTCTTAGCATCAGCTTTTACTCGGTTTACTTAGATAATTATTTGGTAATTCATAGTGCTGAAGGGATTAACTTATTTCTGCCTATATCAATATACTTGATATACTTAGTAGTGCATTCAATCAATCACTACTAGCTCACTGCATTTGCTTTATTCAGTTAAGTGATTAACTCTGCTCTTAACTTTAATCCCCGCAACTTTTGTTGAACAAATTTCAGGGTTATAAGTATGCGTGACAATAACATTAAAATTCAGCAACCAACCGAAACATTTAATGCTATGCAATATACTCTGCTTAAGTTGGATATAAGCGGTGATAATAATGCTCCAACAAATTTACAAACCCTTCGCAAGTAAGTTAAATATTTGCTTTTTGGAACTCCAAAAATGTTTTTATTTATTTTCAAAAAGTATGACCAGAATGAGAAATATGCGTTCGCTTTCCATATCACGCATGAGTACAACATCAATTGGAGCCGATGATTTTAAAGATTTCGGTGTGGAGTTGGAAGATTTACAAATAACTCGAGCTGCTTTAACAAATATACAAGCGCATGCCTTTAAATATGTAAGAGGTTTGAAACGTCTCGATTTCAGTGAGAATAGTTTACAAAGTATTGAATCGGATGCTTTCCACGAAGTATAATTAAGTTTGTATTGCTTATGACTTATGCCTCTTAACCTCATCTTATATTACAGATCGGTCATTCTTTAATTTCGTTAAAAATAGCTCATGGGTTTTCGGGTACAGCTTTGCCATCAGATGCTTTACGGCATTTGACTTCGCTGCAAGAATTGGATTTCAGTAATAACAAAATTCAAACTATGAGTGATACTAGTTTTCATTTTTTGAAGAATTTAAGACTTTTGGAATTACATGACAATCGCATAGAACAAGTTATGAAAGGAACATTTCAAGTAAATATTTAGGTGATTTGAAATAAGTAATATTTCATGTAAATGCTTTCGTAGGGTGATATACATTCGAAATTGGAGGAGATATCCTTTCGTTTCAATCAAATGACTCAAGTTTCTCAACATACATTTTTTGATTTGGAGGTATTTTTTAACAGAAAGTATTCTTTCCTAATGTTCCTAATTTTTTTTTTTTTTTTTTGCTTTTTGTATATAGGCTCTGCGTAAATTACATTTGGATGATAATAAAATTGAACTTATCGAACGACGTGCTTTTATGAATCTTGACGAATTAGAACATTTAAGTTTGCGTGGTAATAAACTCAATAATCTCGCCGAAGAATCATTTCAGGTAAGTTCAAAAATGTAATGAAAAAATTACTGAAAATCAATTCTCTTCTTATTCGGCACTTTCACACTTTAGTCGTTCACTATGAATTGGCGATTTTTAAAGTTTTTGAAAATTAACGTCTTTGAAATAAAAATCTTGGTAGCATTTTCGAAATCAAAAGTAAGCGTATGAAATGCAGTTTATAATCGTAAACTTGAAAAGAGAAGATTAATACAAAAACAAATTTAGGAAAAGGAGAGAAATGATTTTGATAATTGCGGGCGGAAGGCAGGAACACATTTTCCAAAGATTTTAAGCAAAATAGATTCAACGACATTATTATAATCAAGTTCAAGTATACTTGGTGGAATCCTCTTTTACATATTTCAAAAATATAAATGTTTATTTAACTCTCTATTAGCTACAAGAGAAGAATTAATTCAGATTGAATAAAATGAAACTTGTAAACATACAAGTTAGGTACATTTCAAAACAAATTCTATAGTAAATAAATTTTTGAATGAGCTGTAGGAATTGCAATTGTTTTCAGTTCAGCATTCCATATAATAAATCGATAAATATGAACAAATGCATATGCAAATGTACTGCAGTCAATTTCGGTGACGTCGAGAGAAGATGTTCTCTTAGAAAAATATGAAATTAAAATCTCTTATCCTTAAATTTTAACTTAGAAATAAAAAAAATTAGAGAATCTTTAACTTAATAAAAATGAAAAAAATTAAAAATCTTCGAACTTAATCTAAGTAAATTGTACACATGTGTAGTATTTCTATATATATGTTTCAATTCACAAATTTTGCGTTGACAGAAAATCGCAATTTGTTTAGAACACAAACAAAACAATTTCTCAACCGCGTAATCTGATTTAAAAACTTAATATCAGTATCATGATTATTTCATAAAAAAGTTTCTTAAAAATATTGTATATTTTAAAAAATTTATCCGTGAACATATTTAATTTTATACCCACCACTGAAGGAAGAATTGAATATATGGAAGAGTATTGTAAGTCGATTTAAACCTTCCAAAGCTCTCATGTGCTTGTTCGTCAGGAAATTATCACACGTATGTATTTTTTGAAGCCTGCAGACAAGCTTGAAAAATAAGGGGATTCGTGCAAAAAATGTTAATATTCTATGTATAATAGATTGTAACTTCGGTGTATGAGGAAAATTGTTTAAGGATTTCCTATGGCTATCTAAAATTTTATCAACAGACACGTCCATATTTAAGAAAATATTTTGAAATTTTTATGTATTGAAGTAATGGGTATATCAAACATTCACCCTGAGGCGAAATTAACTTTTTTGCTTTATGGCAGTTTAGTTTGTTCACCATTCAAAATTGGGATTATGTGCATACATTGTATGCCTCTCAAATTCAGTTAGATTGTTAAATGTTGCATGACATGTAAAACAATTCCAGCGATCGTCTTCCTCTGTCTCAGTAGGTTCCTCTTTAATAATAGTTTGATTTTGTTCATTTTTTATCTGTGCTAAATCCACACCTACATATGTAGGTTCTGATTTTATCAATGGCCCTGACGAGCTAGTACTATATATATCACCCGTAGACTTTCTACCCATGAAAGTACTTGTTGATGGTTTGTCGTGTAAACTGCTATTATAGTTGAATAATAAGTCACTACGTCTTTGCACAAATTTTGTTCGTATGCCTGGTATGGGTCCATTTTTGGTTATTATACGAAAACCAGGTTTAATTTGATGATTGCTGCCGGTTCGTTGAGTATTACTTGCAAGCATGGAGGACGATGCACTCGAATTCCTATCCAATGGCGCATATTTGTCCTTAAGTGAGTCTGGTGGTAGTACAACTTCTCCATATTTAACGGAAGGCTTATGTTTTCTCATATGTGAATTGCGTGATCTCCAGTTTGAAAAATTAATGTGACATATAGGGCAAACTGTCGGGCTGTTGATATTTTTTGTTGCCTTTGAGACCATACCCTATTATATAGACTAATTAGAATATATTTTATAAAACTTTTTTAAATATTATACCTTGACTTTCTTGAGTTTACTTGTCCCTATCATTGAGTGACTGAAAAAGGGTTTTGTTGCAACGGGTTGCTTTTGAGTTTCTTCAGCTGATTGTATGCGTGGACCACGTGCTATCATTGATTGACGTTTAACAGAACGGTAGCTAATGCCATGGGCTGCTGCAACATGCTCCCGTAACATTTTCGGTGCTTGAGTAAATTCTTTGCCGCATAAGAAACAATAGTAGTCGCAATCACCTTTATACCAATGTGTCAATATAGCTTTATTGTTATCAAATATACGCCAACAGTTTAAGCAGCGTATTGATTTTTGACTATTGATTTCAATAAGGCGCCCTCGTCTAAGGTGTGTGGGAAGTATACGTTTCTGGAAGATTTTATCAACTGGAATGCTAAGATGTTGCAACTGATGTTCAGCTAACTCCTTCAAGTTATTGCCCATGTATGAACAATAAGAGCATGAGACGAACTCTGGCAAATCAGGAGAGACACTTTTTTCATGGTGTAACGGATCTTCCTCTACGTTATCCGGCAAAGTAGGAGTAACTTTGATTTTTTTCACCGTGCAGCCGTTTAGTTCTAATTTCGATTTGATGTCTTTAACAAAGTTTTCGTTAAGCGGTTGATATTTACCAGGTTTGATATCTTCTCCAATTCCTTCTTCAGGCTTAATAAGAATTTTCTTAACTGTTTCCTCTTTAATGTCCACCTGGTGATTAACCTTTAAAGAGTCCTTGGTAACTTTTATGGAATTCTGCATTTTAAGAATTTAAATTAACGAATAAATCGTTGCTAATTTTTGTCACGGCTTACCTCAATGGCATCTAAAATTCTTAAATATTTGTTTTCTGGCTGCATGGTTCTTACATTTTCTATCCAACGTTGTTGTTGTTTCATTACTCGTTGAATGTCATTGTAAATGTGATTGACACTATTTATACATTTTCTGCATATGTTCTTCGGTAACGGATCATTTTCATACAGCTGTTTTTTTTACAATTTTTTGTAAAATGGAAATCAATATTTATTTTGTAAGGTTTTTGATTATTTATTGCTTTCTTACCACTATAGGGTAGACGGTGGTTACTTTTGTAAAAAGGTTTATAGAACAGTTACGATTTGCCGCTGCTGTCATACAGAAAATATTTATATTTTCCTTATCGGCGTAACCGCAGATGCGGCACTTTTTGTCTTCTTCAATCGGATCTGGATAGAAGTACATGTTGTGGGTGTTTATTGAAATTTTAACGATATGTAATACGTTATTGTTACAATAAATTTAATGTCGGTTCATTAGGATTTTTCGCAATTACCACAAATTCACCGAAACAATCAACAGCTGATTCAAGCAAAATGTTAGTAATGTTGCCGTGGAAGGTATATTTTATGTAGTAGTTTGCAGCACATTACGTGAATTGCAGTTTAAAATATATGACGCAATCAAAATAAAAGGTTAAACATATTCTTGAATTGCATTCCTTGCAATTATTTCGTGATATTCGCTTTAATTTCTTTTGAAGTTTCTAGTTATTCGATAGCATTTTTTGATAATATCCAAGTTATTTAACAAAACATCAAAATGATATTGAGAACATGACAAAGAAGCATCTATATTTCGAAATATTCTTAGCGATCGAATCCGAAATAAATTTTTTTAGCTTAACATTTTGACATGCCAATATCAGACCAGTACATTGTTCAGTGCCTTGGCTTATGAAGTATCGACATTTAGAACTCGTTCTCTTGAGACAAAGTTTGGACATTGCTCTGACTTTTTTACATTCGTTATTAGATTAAAAGTGTAAGCCCAACCCGCACAGTGGCAATAAATATTTAGACTGCAGTTGTCAAATCAGCAACGTCGAAAGGGACTTAATAAATATGAATGATAATAAAATAAAAACAATTTTTTTTGTATATGAAGTTGTTTATGGATTGAGACGTTCGTATACTTGGACATTATTTTTCCACAAATCATGTTTTGCTCATTACTCATAGACTACACAACAAAAATTTATGCGTTGTTGAAGAAGTTTTTTTTACCTTTTTTAATGTTCAAAACTTAAAAAAACTTTTCAAAAAATTGTTCAAAACTTTGAATGTCAATATAATAAAACAAAGCTTTTGTTTCATGGGTTATGAATGTACGAAAATTCAAATCGTGAGCTTGTCAATTTTGAATTCAAAATTTATTTTCCCATTCATCCAGCAAGCAATTTCGATTTACAGATCTGGTTAACCAAAGGGCATGTAGTAGTTTCGTCGTTCTGTTTGTAATACGTTAATAACTGAAAATTTTTTTCAATTCTTATTCTTATTTATTATTATAATAAATGCTAACTAGATTTTCTAAAACTGAAAACAACAAGTATTTTTTAAAGCAAGTGGAAATTCAATAAATATACAATAAACAATGCAATAAACAATATATAAGAAATGCATTTAATTTTATTAAAATTTTCATTCATGATTTTAAAATTTTAAATGTGAAAACTGTATTTTAGTTACTGGTGTTATTACGACCTCTCGAATTATATATGCTTATATTGTGTATTTGACGGTGCTCATATCTTCAGTACACAAAGGGTCATTGCATCGCACACCGCGACCCTCTAGGATAATCACTCTCACTTGATTTTCCATCTACTAAGGGATCAAAACATTCCCCGGTTAGTTTGAATTTCATCTCACGTACGTCATTATTGCATTTTGAACATTCGGCAATGCCAAATATAATTTCTCAGTTATTTTATTTAAAAAGAATTTACAATCGCCTGGTAGTCAGCGTAGATGGCAGGCCTCCAAGAGATTCCCTTAATATTTTACGAGTTATTTCGATTATTTTAATCCTTTTTATTTATCAAGAGCAGAGCTGCTTTGCTATCGGTGAAAATTATGAACTTTCCTTGAGATTTTGTGATCGCGAACTCTATAGCGCCTCTGATGGCAAGTAATAGAGTGAAAGCCGATAATAGTTCTTCGAAAACTTTGACTTTGTGTGATACTTCGGGCAGATGTTTGGTGATTTAATACTTAATGTAATAAGTACGGTCGTGATATTTAACAAAAAAATTTGTATATATATGTATGACAAATATTTTAGAATTAGATTTGCAATTTTTTTTTTCTTTTTTTCCTATATTTCAATTTAGAATTTACCAAAGTTGGAAACTTTAGATATGGCCTTTAACAATTTGCCCAATTTCAATTTTGATTATTTCGATCAGGTATTTCTGAAATTTCTTAATGATTCCATTATCAATAATTGCAACTTTCAAAACATTATAAAACGTACTTTATTATGATGAATTATAGGTCGGGACATTGTCAAATTTAAATGTTAATGTAAGTCATAATCAAATCAAAATGTTAATGCATAACTCTTCGTGGAATGGAAGAAGTGACCATGGTAAGGAAATAAGTTTAAACTTGTAGTTAATTTTATTTTTAATTAAATTAATTTTTTTTTAAGGATCGATGCATCATTCGAATATAAAAATTTTGGACTTGTCTCATAATAATATATCAATTATACATCCGGGTTACTTTCGTCCAGCAGAAATATCTTTGACTCATTTGCATTTGGGTTATAATTCATTAATGGTAAGAAGAAATGATTTTAAAAATGTGTTTAATATTTTCATACAATTTTTTCGTAGAATGCTACACGAGATGTATTCGGAAATATGCCGCATTTACAATGGTTGGATATTTCCCATAATCGTATACATGAAGTAGACTTTGATGCGTTTAAGAATACCAAGCAGTTACAGGTGGGGCTGAAAGCTAAGTTTTTTCTAATTCTTTTAATTTTTACTTTAATATTTACTTTAGTTGATTTATTTATCCTACAATTATTTAACGGATATGCCGCAAGATATTTTTAAACCTATTAATGCTTTAAGAGTAGTGGATTTATCTCATAATAATTTGCGTGGTTTACCTGATAATCTCTTCTACAATGGAGGCATGGAAAAGTATGTTAGTTAAGCTATTTATGTAGTCTTCTTTTCTCTTCCTTTCCTTTTTTTATTTTTTCTTATAAAGCAATTAAAAATATTACAGATTAGATGTATCTCACAATATGCTGCTTAAAATACCATCCTCATCTCTCTCAAGTTTAGCCGCTTTGACTCTATGTGAATTACATTTGTCTAACAATTTCATATCAACCATACACAGCATGGATTTGTCTAATAAATTTCGGGTAAATAAATGTGTTTTGAGTATTTTTTATATCCTATTCTCTTCTCTTCTACAACTTTCTCTAACTTTCAATAATAATTTTTTACCCCTTCAATGAACCACACTTTCGAATCCTTAATTTATTTTTAAGCCGCATAAATATCGGGTGAACATACCACTCTATAAATACTTGACTTGATAGAGTTTTTATTTAAAAATTTTTTATTCTCATTTGTAGTCTCTGCGTTACTTGGACATTTCATATAATTATCTTCTGCGCATAGATGATGCTGTATTTGCTACTATGCCTAAATTGGCAGTTTTAGATTTATCTCATAATCGCGATTTGAAAGTGATGGATAAATCATTTATGGGACTTGAAAATTCATTGATTAAGTTAGGTTTGGAAAATGTTTCGTTAAGTACTGTACCCGAAATACGTTTAAAATACTTACGAGAATTTCGTTTGGGTTATAATGAACTGCCATCAATACCACAAGAAATGGCCCACAATATGAGTAATTTACGTATGTTGGATTTGTCAAATAATGATTTGACCAATGTGCCACTGATGACGCAATTATTACCACATTTAAGGTATGTGTAAAAAATGTATATTTATATTTAACTCTATGCTTACATGTATTTATGTACATCAATGCCTTTATTTACATAGTAAATGCATTTTTTAAAAGATCTTTTAAAAATATAACATAAGTCCGCAACATTTAGATCAAGCGATGTGATGATTGTGAAGATCGATTTGAGAAAAATAAACGGTTCAAAGAATCGAGGAGTTTCTTGGAAAAAGACATTGCTTCAATATGCAAATTTTTTCGATTATCTTTAAAATATTATATAATTTAAACATTAAATATTTGCTTTGCAGTTTTTAAATCAGGTTTTTTAAGAGACTTAGTCGTCTCTCTTGTGTGATGTGTTCTATATTAGCTAAATTATTTAAAGAATTCTTAATTGTTTTAGATTCTATTAATAAATAATATATTTTATGAACTTTTAATTCCTTAGAAAACTGATGTTATCTGGCAATCCGATTACATCCTTAAATAATAACAGCTTTGATGGAGTGAACGAGGATTTGGAAATGCTGGACATATCCAACTTTCGTTTGCATTATTTTGAATACGGTTGTTTGGATGCATTGCCACATTTACGTTCACTTAAGCTGACAGCGTATTCACATTTGGAACATTTTAATATACCGCAACTGCTGCGTAATCACTATAATATACGTGAGTTATGGATTGAGGCACCGCAGCCATTTACACGCATTGTTAAGAAGGGTTCTGGTCCTACGCAAGAAGTGCAAGCTGTACAAATGGGTTCTCCTACCGATTTAGAGCGAGAAATGAGAGGACATTTGCCACATAAATTAACGAATATCACCTTCAGTGGTCCACAGTTTACTACAATAAATGAAAATATTCTAAAGGTATTAAATGCCGAATTATAAGTATTTTAATTAATTTATTATTAATACTTCATATATTTTGTTAGGGTATGCTTTCACCTTATCTGTATATTCAGCTGTTTAACACTTCCTTACAAGCATTACCGACTAATTTCTTTAAAAATATGGGTCGTGTTCGTAACATATCTTTAGATATACGCTATCATAACATTATGTTAAGAAAAATTCCAAACCCAAATACCGGAAGAGTACCATACTTACCAAATAGCGTCTTTTTAACTGACTTAAAAATGTCTAATTCTGATTTAAATTGCGATTGTGATTTAGGGTAAGTTACAATTGAAATCAAAAAAGATATCCTAAGCTCATTGATATTTCTTTTTATATATTATTAGTTGGATAGAATATTGGCAACGAAAACGTCGCCAGTACATATGCTCTTCGCAAACATGGACTGATACCGTGTTCCGTACATTCATGAATTCTCCATGTCAAGTTTATGGTCGGCATGACTGCGATGAACATGATGATGATTTACGTGAAACTCGTTGCGAAAACAAGGGCGGACAACAGTTAATGGAGGTGCAAAGCAATCTGAGAAATTTAATTTCGAAAAAAAATTGATTTCATTTTTATTATTATTGTTTCTTAGGCTTTGAAATTTGATTTAGAATGCGGTTGGGATAGTGCGATTTGTCAGGAGGCCACTATTTTAATCGTGATAACATGCTTAGGTTTATTATTTTGGATGTGACTGTTGTATTGTGTGTACAATATCTCTAAGGAGTTCTTTGAAACATTGGAGAGTGTCTATGGTCAGCCAGTTGTTTAAGGAAGTAGCTTATAATTTTAAAACAAAAAGTTAACTTTTTTTATAATACGTAGAAAGCTTTTCATACTTAAACGACTAACATAACCAAAAAAAAAAAAAACAAAAATTAGGAAGCGTTGTTATTAAGTCTGGTTTTAAAACATTCCACTTCATTGCCCTTTCAAGCATTATATCCTTTTTATATTTGCTTAACATTTCTTTACAAAAATGTTCCTAAAACTTTTTAATTTACTTCCAAGAAAACCCTATGATTTATTCTACGCACCTTCCTAGCCAAAGTTTTCCTTGATTATGTACACACACATTTATAAAATTTAAGCTATGGTTACTATTAGAAATTGTAACTCTAATCAAAATTGTAATTATCTATGTACCGAAAGACATAATTGGTTATTATCAATTTACTAATACTTTATCTTCAGTAAATACCTGCTTTAATTGTTAGTTATTATTATTACTCTACTATTTGTATTTGCACTTTATTATCATTTTTATATTAATGTACTATATTTCTATTAAATATTTAATTTTAAAACTATATTTATTTATTTTTATAATTAATTTTACTTATGCTTTATACATATATGTTTACCTTCGTTCTAATTTATTTTTGCTTTATACTTATAAAACCTATTTACACCTATATACACATAAATTCAAAAACACATTTATTCATTTATATATTTATTTGAGTTCGGCTTAAGTATTTTACTGTATTTTGTTGAGGATTCAACAACGCTTTTGAAGTCTTTGTAATGTTTCATATTGAATAAATAATACTTTAGAATAACATAAATTAATTTATTTTTAATTGAAAATAAACTGAATTTAGTTCAATAATATTCTTCGCAAGAAAATAAGGATTTTTTAGCATTTGCCTAGAAGCTTGTATCAAATTTGTAGGAGTTCGCATATGTTTTGGGTGTATTGTCTAACAATATTCTGATTTCATGGTGTCTCTGATTACACAGAATTAATTAAAATGTTGCGGAAGTATAGTGTGCAGTATCAACAGGTGATTACAATAGAATTTTAAAATTCATGCTGAACAGAAATACCTATACAGAATATACTGAGTTGTCCAATCAGTTTTTAATACAGATCCTTTATTTCAGACATTTTAAGAATTAAATTATATTTTATTTTCTAACATAAAATATTTTGAAAATATGAATAATTTTTTTTTGGTTTATAGATTTTGGTATGGGATTAGGCCCATATATCCATTTGATTTATGTGTGTTTCGTGATTAGTTCTTCTTGCTTGCTGACTATATCTCCTTTTGTATTGATATATTGACAATTCGATTAGGACGCGTTCAAGTTGTGGTAGTTCGTGCGATAATGTGTATTCTATTGTTCAAACCAGAAGAACGATTTCAAGCTTTGGTTAGAAGTATATATTGGAAGTTTAAAATATTTATGTACGGCATTTAAGTTGTGATGGTACGTTCCATCTGACGTTTGAAACAACAGGATGATCTGAATGTTTTTATAAATTATTAATTAGAAGAAATATTTTTTGTAAATTTTATTGACATTTATGTAGAATTTAAAATAGACAAGAAAAACAGTGCCAGCAGATCTCTGTGGTTTTTAGAAAGAGAAGTTAGAAATCTTTATAAAAACACGCAGTTAGTCGATTGAAGAGTTTTGTTACGAGCGCGACTAATGGCTTGTAAACTTTGAGTGCCTTCATTGCTCGCCTGAACCCGGATTGACATTCAGAAATAGCTTCGGAAAACTGATCTTCGACGATTTAAATAGCATTTATCATTCTGCCGAGGAACTTAATCGAACGTGTTTGATTAACCGTAGAAATGCTAATAATCTTTCTAGAACTTTTCGAGAAACGAATTACGTTCGTTCTGTTAGTTTCGATTGAAATTCAGGTTCAGGCCGGCCTTAACAGCAAAATTTCTCAACTTCCTCATTGAAAGCCGTTTCAACAGAAATTAACAGAAAGCCATCAGCATATTAAAAAATGTATTTTGCCACCTTGCAGTTGATGGCATTTGACGCATGTAAATTAAAAGGGGCGAGAATCAAGCAGCTACCTTGCAGCAGCTACCTTGCGGCCTCCCGTGAACCTCAATCATGTCAAATCCCGTAACCAAGATGTGAGTTGAGTCTTCTCAACTCACGATCCAATCTCTTAGAATTTCACCTAGTTTTCTCAGATCCACGCAATCATAGGACTTGTTGATATCTATAGAAAGCATTACAACTTTTCTATCCCTTTGTTTCCCTTCAAATTGTGAAAACCAACTCGCTTAAGCATATGTTGGTGGATTTCTTTAGATCTTTTTTTGTAAGAATATATGGCATATACAATAAAGAACTGAATCTTAAAGCGAACGGTGAATTAAAAGCAAATTCAGTAATTCTTACTCTCAGCCAATTAAAGTGTTCTTAGTTATTTTAAATAAAAGGAGTTAATTGTAATCAATTGTATGAAATTTGAGAACTACTTTAATCTTATTTACCTCGCATGTTATATCTCTTCTTATAGTTTGCTCTTCCTTGTGTTTTTTGCATACACATTTGTTTAATATATTATTGAATTTTCCTTTGTTTGACTTTAAAATATTTACAAAGCCATAGATATTTAAAAGCCTTAATGGTTTTGTATCGTCGTTGCGTGATTTAATTTCCTTAACAATACTGTTATTCTCATTAACACGAGACTCAATATACGTTTCACATTATCTTCTTTTTGCTATAGCACAGAGAACGTTTATTTAATTCGTTCAGGTAAGGCATAGTTCGTGAAAAATTCTAAAATGTGCATAAATTATGCAGAAAACTATTAAAAATGTTCAAAAGGAAACTTTGTGTTTATTCATTAATTTTGTCTCGTAGTTTGTAAATATTCATAATATAATATTTTCGCCTTATCAACCTTTTCGATTAAGGTCCGTCAGTGGAAACTGTAAAAGGAAAAGAGCATTCCAGTGATAGTTCATTGCTTTCGCTTGTGTTTTACATACAAATAAGCGTGAGTTTGGTTTAATGGATTTGTTGCGTAAGTAAGTGCTTATTATGAAAAGACATAAACACCGCTTAATTCTTATTACCAAGCTATCTTTAAATTTAATTGTGAATTTTTTATAATATTTAATATTTGTATATACTACATATCCACCAACCACCAACGTATTGTTTGCAATGTCCAGAAGAAAAATTTGTTTTCTAATTGTTTTGCTTAGATAATAAAAATTTCCACGACGTTGCGCAAAAATAGAAAAAGTCAGCCACGCCCACCCATTAAAATGTAGTTTTTTTGACCTTTTTTTGAGATAAAGATTGTCGCTATAAAATATTGGTCAAAGTGGAATATAATTTTCTTACTTGTTATAAATCCTATTATGCTTTAGAAATGCAGCAGTTTTGTTATTCTCTTCAATAATAAAAAAATACACGCCACACATCTTTCAAAGGGAATCTGTTTTTCTAAGTTAATATACTCGTATCCATCCTTTCGTTCCATCGATATCTGTCGTTGAAAATTACAGTATGGAGTAAGTTTGAATTTAAATTTGATCAGTTTAGTTAAAATATTGGAGCAACCGCGACAAATAAACTAAAATTTCAATATACTTTCGATATCACCTGGCAAAACTATACTTTATAAGGGGTGTTTCAGATTGCAATTTTTTTTTTCTTATTTATTATAATACCTTTTAATAATTTTCAATGGGTAGAGAAATAGAGATATTTTGCTTCATCTCCTTTGCACTTATTGCCCAAGACTATACTCACTATCAATGATTGGTTTTGAGTGCATAAGCGAAGCCCTAAACTGTAAACAGTAGACAATAATAAAAGACCAAGCTTTGCAATTGCTCTTTAATATTTACTCACTTTTCATCAAGAGAGAAAAAACTTTATATATTCGCTGTCAGAAGGGAGGTGAATTTTGGATGCGTATCTTCTTCTCTTAATTTACAGATATCAGTGATTTACGCTTGGGAGAGAAAAAGTACACATTTTGACTTCCATAAAGAATATGAAAATAAAATGCGATCCTTATTCGTTTATACACATAGTTGAGCAGCCTAAGATATAGCCATTGTCGACAGTCCATGTTATTAATCCCTTAACGATCGTTGCTAGGCAGAAATTAAGTTTGATGTTAAGCTACAACATGACCACTATCGGAAAAAGGGAGAGATATTGATTCAAAGGAGGAATGGAAAGAAGCAAGAAAAATTTATTTGACTTTACCGAATAACCCGCCACCTTTATCGTAAAAATTACATTTTAGTAGGTGGGCGTGCAAATTTTTTCTATTTTTATGGGATTGGAAATTTTTATTGTGTAGTCTATGAATACTGTAAGAACAAAACAGTTAGAAAACTGGGTTGTTTTCAGCTTATTTTATACGGTAGCCGTGACATGGGACCGATTTGCTGCATTTCCAACAGCAACGTACGTGAAAGAACTTCCAATGATTCTGTTAAGGTTGAAGTCGATATATTTATTTTTACGGCCAGAAGAATGTTTACCACAGACAGTACGCAGACCGACGGAAGAACACTTGGACAGAGGGACATGTTTAAATTTATTCAAAATTTGATGCTGATCAAGTGTATGCATACTTAGTGGAAGATACCTTTTGGGCATTATAAATAGTGAATATACTGCCGGCAAGTTTCTATCCGTAGCAAGTATCGACTTTAGATAATAATTAGAACGATTCGATCATTATTACCGAAATAATCTGCAATTTCCATAGAATGATTAGTTAGTAACAATGGATGACAAAGATCAAAATGAACTTAACTTCCTTGCTTGCTTTTTATTGTTTATTATTATATTTTAATTCAAAATATTTAGTTTTACATTTTTAGTTATGACAAATTATGAACAGTTTTACTTAGCGTTATGCTATGATAAAAAACCCACACACGCCCACACACATACATGTACATATATATAACATTTAATTTTCATTGTTGTTGCTCTTATATAAATTCTTTATAATTCTACGCCGTAAGCAAATTCTTTTTGATGATGTCTCTGGGCTATTTATCTAGTGTTTGTAGCTTTCTTGGCTATGATGGTGCAGTGAATTAGGTACATTTTCATTCTATTAATTTAATTTGGGTTTTCTTTTTATTTAAACTATAGTGTGTTTTCAACGATGTACACGAGTTACTTACAGTTGTGTACTTAAAGCTGAAATGGACGACATACTACTTCCTCAACTTCCTGCTTGTGAATTTTACCCACCCCGGTTGCTGACGTTGGTGCTTCTACACGTCCGCAATAAAGAAGCTGTTGAATATGGCAGCAAAAGTGAAAAAAAAAAGAAAAAATAAAGCAGAAATGGTTTCTTAAATAGATTTTTAAAAGGTACAGGATAAAAACAAAAATTCTCGTGGATTTTAAAGCAAATACGGTTATCGTACGTATAAGAGAATTGAAA
Source organism: Glossina brevipalpis (assembly GCA_000671755.1). Classification (NCBI taxonomy): domain Eukaryota; kingdom Metazoa; phylum Arthropoda; class Insecta; order Diptera; family Glossinidae; genus Glossina; species Glossina brevipalpis. Next base: position 985,479 of record KK351077.1, on the reverse strand, counting down.
ATTTTTATGAATTAAAAGAAAATGCAAAAGTTATCCTCAAGATAGTTTGTAATCATTTCATACCGGTTTGCCGACTAAATTTTCAAATCTCGGTTTAACAAAATTCCATGCGCCCATATTGCGATGCTCTTCTTGACTCCAAACAAAAGCTAAAGCGAAAACGATAGTTACAAATGAAACTCAACATAAAGTATTTTTTATTTCGTTTTTTTTTTATATAACATACCTTTGGCATTTTTGTACTTTGCTAACTGTTGTTGCAATTCTAGCAACGGAAATGGACACAAAGACTCCAGACGTATTATAGCAGTATTGTTAATTTGTTGCGCTTTCCTTTCGTCCGCTAAAGCATAGTAATGTTTGCCGGAACATAGTATGATTCTTTGTACATCGTTCGGTTGTACAGTTACGTCAGGCAAAACATTTTGAAAATTTGTACCACCATGAAAATCAACATGTGTTGAAGTGGCCGCTGGTAGACGTAGAAGAATTTTTGGCGCTACTACTACTAAAGGTTTACGGAAGTTACGCAGCAGTTGCCGTCGCAACACGTGATAGTACTGGGCAGGCGTAGTAGGATTAACAATATTAACATTAACATGGTCGCCATCGGATTCACATTCTTTAGAATCGCATAATTGTAAGAAACGTTCAATTCGACAGGAACTGTGTTCCGAAGCGGCTCCATCGTAACCGTGAGGTAGCAGCATAACTAAAGCATTGGAATCCATCCACTTAGCTTAATGGAACAGTTGTTTCAGTTAATAAGTAGATTTTATTTATTTTTTTTTAGTAAGAACCTGTTATATTATATTTAAACTTACTTTCGCCCGATATAATAAAGTTATCAATTATGATTTGTGCTCCATTGGCAAAGTCGCCAAACTGTGCCTCCCATATTATTAAAGTATCGGGATTGTCAATGGCCATGCCATATTCAAACCCTAAAACGGCCTCTTCCGAAAGAATACTGTTAGCAATTTCCAATTTACCACCTAAGCCTCCTTTAAGGTCATTTAACGGTATATACATTTCATTGTTTTGCTGATCGATCAACATAGCATGCCGATGTGAAAATGTTCCCCGACCTACATCTTCACCGCTAAGGCGTATATTATATCCTTGATACATAAGACTGCCAATAGCTAAAGCTTCAGCAGTAGACCAATCGATTTTTTCGCCCGCATTCAATTTGTTGCGTCGAGTCTCAATGTGAATCTTTTGTAAGTGTGGATGAATATTCTGTTTCGTATGTTGAAAGAAAGAGAGAAAAATTTATTTAAAACTAATATGTTCTGTTTGGTGTACATACAAAGCTATCCGGGTATGTAACGCTTTGCTGTCCAATGTAATTGAGTAACCCATAATCCAGACCTGTATCCCAGTACGTTACGCAATCAGATGATGCGCTAGTAATGTGTTGCCATTGCTTTTGAAAGTACGAAGGTTCTGGCTCATATTCTGATGCGACAGCCAGTTCGGCATTTAAATATTCTAAATAAATAGTTCGTATCTTTGAAGCCGCTTCAGTTGTTAGTACCGATTCATTGGCTAACTTTTCAGCGTATAAATCCGGTATCGATCTGCACAAAAAGAAAAAAACAAGTAAGAAAATTCTATTTTTATATACATGCTAATCACTCATACACACCAACTCGATCTTAAAGAAAGAGGAAAAGTAAATTTTGATTGGTGGGCGTTGCAGATTTTATTTATTTTTATGAAATACCATGGAACACAGCCAGAGCAAAACAGCCAGAAAACAGACGTGCTTTCGGCTTATACTGTAGGCGTGGCTTGCGATTAATTTGGTGCATTTCAATAGCAACCTATGTGAAAGAATTTTTAATATAACTGCCAAATTTAAAGCCGATATCTTCATTTTTGCGGCCAGGAGAATGTTTACAACAGAAATAACACAGACGGGCGGAGGGACAGACGGACGGGCATGCTTGAATCGATCCTAAATTTGATGCTAATCAAGGATATATATACTTTGTGGGGTCTCCGAAGTTTTTTTCTCGGAGTTACAAATAAAATGACAAAATTGAATATACCTCTCATCTTTCTTGACGGGTATAATAAACGTTTACTTATTATTTTACCACTAGAACTTACTTGCGTTTATGAATAATTTCATAAACCAAAGGATTGGTAAATGTTGGATCGTCAAGTTCATTGTGTCCCCAGCGTCTAAAACAATTTAAATCAATAAAAACATCCTTACGAAATTGACGTTGGTAGGCAAAGGCCAGCTTTGTAACTTGAATCAACATCTCGGGGTTGTCGCCGTTGACATGAAACACAGGTGCTTGTATGGTTTTAGCTAAATCGGATGCATAGTCAGTGGAACGACCTCTTTCACCAGGTGTAGTAAAACCGACTTGATTATTAATCAACACATGCAGTGACCCACCAATCTCGTAATGTGGTACATAGGCTGTATTAAGACACTCTTGGTTTACCCCTTGACCAGCAAAAGCAGCGTCTCCATGCAATATCACGTTAAGTACTTTTGAGGAAAATTCCATCGTAGGATCGTCGTCGTTAAATGAACCATCTTTAACGGTTTGTTGCTTTGATCGCGTTTTTCCCATGGATACGGGATTGCCGGCCTGAAGGTAAAAACTAAAAGAAATCTAAAAATATTTTCCGACTACTCCGTTTAACACACCTCTAAATGTGAAGGATTTCTAACCATAGTGAAATGTATAGCTTTACCATCTACGTTGAGATCTTCGGAAGTGTCTGTAAAAGAATTAATATAACATAAATAAGTATAAGTAAGAGAAGCTTTCAAGAACATTTCCTTACTTTGTATTGATTTTAGCATACCTATGTAAATTTACTTACGGAAATGACTTATTACATCTGACATGGCTTGACAATCTTTTGGAAATTCAGATTCACCCCTAAGTTTACGAAAAACTTTCGCCGGTCGCATATTCAACATGATTGTCTGTAGTGCAGTGCGTCCACGATGTGACATTGCAACCACTAGGTGAGTAAGATCAACTATACAATTTAAAAGTAGAGAACATAAAAATTTTCGTTAATCGATTAGCAACTGATATCGCAATTATCCAAATGAGTTTTTCTTTCTTTCTCTTTTTTTTTTTAGAAGACTTTGCAAATAAATTAGTTACGCGTAAACAAATCATTAGAAAACATTTGAGGATTATAAGTAAAAAATTGTATATAAGCAGCGGACTGATATCTCTTACCTTGAACACTATCCCGTAATAATTGCCAAAAGAATGCTAACAAAGTTTCGGCTCCCTCGCCACCGTAACGCTTAACAGTTGGAAATTTAATAGCCATGAAATTGTCCCATGCTTGTGACTTAATTAACAACTCAGCAATTTGTTTCCGAGTGTCATTACTTACTGTCTGAGTTTTCAGTTGCTCAAAATGTTTGCTTAACCATTCACGTTCTTCGAGATCCTGGAAGTTCATTAACAAGCAGTCACATATGTACAGAGTATCGCTAAAATCCGTTAGAAACTTTAAATTTTGGAATGATGAACTACTATCAGTTACGAAAGCATTAGTTATCTTTTAAATCATAGCCCATGCTAATCAATACATAACATGGCCTATGCTAATTCTTAACATAGTCAAAGAATACTATTCGCATTGTGCAATAGCCTAATATGGGAAAAGAAAATCGTAATATCAGAAAAAAGATAGGCCAAGCAAATATGGTCGCAGGCGAAAAAGACGTCGATAATTGTGGTTGGGAGAAAATGAGAATCGGTACCTTTTTTGTAGAAGCAATGTCATGAGGTCAAGATGCTGACATACTAATGATCTCTGCTTAGATCTAACCATAGTAATCTCTGATGTTAAAGCTTTGCTCTCACTGATTGTACTTGTGCATAAACCTTCCTATCCCCACGTAACAATTTCATTGGTTTGTAGTTATTTCAAGTAAATCTGAGGCGGATTTCTCCTTTCAATCGTCCAAAAACTTTAGTTAGTTTACATTATTTGTAATGTAAAAAATTGTTTGAAATTCGAAGGAGATGGAATATCAAATTACAAATTAAATTAGTAAAGTTTCACAAATGGCTTCGACAGGAGGTGAGGTAATCAACCATACATATAGTGAATAAATGTAAGAAATCAAATTTTTTTTTATAATATCAATCAATATAAAAAGTCTTCTGTATCTCTGTACTCTTCTTTCATTCTAGTCAACGTTCTACGCATATGCTTTATAATGTATGAAATAGAAGAGAAGCATTAACTTTTTTTGAAATGGCTGAGGATTTATGGTTGAAATATTTGTTAGTTGAGATATAATATAAGAAGAAGCATTAAATTACTTAGGAATTATTTGGGATTTATTTTTGTTATAACCGATACAAGTTTTTCCGATTGATAAGTCAGGTAAAGTGTTAAGACTTTAGCGATAATCTGTATATAAATACGTAAACATTTTATTAGCTAAGAAATGTGTCTTTCCTTATATCGCAAATGAAGTTACGTAGTTTGAATTAATGTACCTCAATGTATGCGAACTCGGCACTAACTGCGTTACCGCAATAAATTTGCTTAAGTAGCAATTCCAGTTCGTCCACAGTAGTTGTTGTCGTTTCCAGTTCCGGTGCATTTAGCAAACCTTGCGGTTTTACATTTTCCTTTCCTTCAAGACCGTAAAATGCCGGATTTAATTCATCCAACGGACTATTACAAGTAAATTCATAAATATATAAATACGAATTGCGGTAAATGCTTATATACATATAAATACAAATATATATATGTGAATATATAGTATATGCGTGTATGTGTGTAAGTTTGTCACAAATCGCTATTATTTGTTGTTGACAATTTTGTGCACACGTGTTGCCTGCAGCGATTGTTTGCGAACTTCATGTTCATAGGACGACGTCATGAGCATTGTATAAAGAGTTTCTGTTTAAAGTTTTTATTACCTTTGAGGTCCTTTTATGCTGATGGGATTTACATTTGCAAATTTATGTCCATGCTTGCGGTATGCTTCCACCCAACGATATACATTGCTTTGAGCATTTCTTGATTGGAGTATTTCGTCGGATACTGACAGAACGTTAAGTAAAAGAACATATGAAGAAAACATAAATTTAGATTATTCGAGAAATGTGTTAAATGAATAAATGATTGCAACGTTTTTAGGAAATGAAAGTAAAAAAGTATATTGCGAGCATATCTTTCAATTGAGTTATTATAAATTACGTAAATTTCGACCTATCCACCATTTTTAAGTCCTTCTCTTTTTATAATGTATTTTACAGATTTGTTTGAAAAGTATATCACAAATAAATGCTTAAATTAAAAATCTATATTTAGAGGCTGACGTCGTAAATCTATTCACAATTGCTGAAAAAGAAAAATATAATTTATGAAAAACCAATTTATACTAGACGCCGATGGAAAAATTTTGTACTGCACTTTGAATCGGAAAATGATCCGAAGACAAATGATCCTTTCTAATGGATCGCTTGACTTGGGTGCTATTACTTAAGGTTCTCTTAAGCGTTTGAAGATCAATTCAACTCGAGGTTATAAAATCGCGGAAATTGTTGTCGAAATTTTTTTGTCGCTGTTTCTTTACTATTCTTGTTATTTCATCATCTTGAGTCAAAAAGTTGTGAAGCATACTTTTCCCAGAATTTTTCTTAACACGCAGAGAGAGGGCCCAAAGAAAATTACAATATGAATGAATACAGTGAATCTCAGGTGCACCTTTCCATGTACCACCTTTTTAATTTTCCATCCTATCCTCTTGCCTCTTTGCTGTAAAATATCTGCAGCTTCGGGTTAGAAGGTCATGTTGTACATGATAGCCTACATGTTTACCTTGTAGAATATTTTTGGAGCACGAAAAAGTTAGTTGTGAGTTTTCTCTAACAAATTTGCAGCACATTTTTCTTATAGTTAAAATTAACTCGATTACATAAAATATGTACCATTTCGATTGACGATCTTTTCATTTTTCTGGTAGGACCTTTCTGCCAAGTGATTGTTGCAGGTCACCTTTGAAACCAATTTTTATACCCACCGCCGACGGTAAGGGGAATATTTCATTTTGTCATTTTGTTTTGTAATACCCAGAAGGAACTTCGGAGACCTCATAAAGTATATGTGTTTTTGGTCAGCATCAAATTTAGAATCGATTTAAACATGTCCATCTATCCGACTGTCCCTCTTCGTAATGTGTGTGGTAAACATTCTCTTGGCCGCAAAAATGAATATATCGGCTTCAAATTTGGAAGTTCTTACACGCAGGTTGATATTGGAAATGGACCAAATCGTTCAAAGGGCAGTCCCACAGTACAGCGTAGATTGAGAACACCTCTGCTTTCAGAAGCAAAAAAAAATTGGATTTTTGCTCATTACTCATAAACTATAGCAGATTGAATTATAAAAATTTCTAAAAATATTGCTGGCTCGTAGTATCTGTGCAAAAACTGAAAGGATCGACCACGCCCATTCTTTATAATCGAATATTGAAATTTAACTTTTTGTGGAAATGTATGTAATGTTGAGAAAGATGCTTCTGGAACCACATAAAACGTATATATTCTTGGCCAGTATGAAATTCGGAATCCATCTAGAGGTATTCATCTGTCCGCCTGTCCATCTGTCTGTCTGCTTATGTGTATGTAGCGCCTATGGCAAACGTTTTCCAAGTCACAAAAATGAAGATACCGGCTTCGAATTTGGTAGAAACATTGTAAGTTCTACAATATAAGCTGAAAGCACGTCTGTTTTTTGGCAGTTTTGCCCATGGCTGGTTCAATAAAAATAGAAGTAATGTGCCATATCCACTTATTAAAATTTAGTTCTTCCCCCTTTCTTTAAGATAGAATTGGTGGGTATAAACGATTTGGCACAGCCGAATATAATTTTCTTATTTGTTTAGTTCTTGTTTTATTTGCCCATTCATTGTATTGTAAATTTTCTTATCTTCTTATTTTTCATTATTCGATTTGAACATTTTAACAGGTATCGAATTTTTACTACGAATTTTGTAGTGAATATCTTGAACATCTTGTTATAAATATAATACCTAAGTCTTACTTATATATTTTGTTATTTTTGATTTTTATGAGCATATCAAAGACTAACAATTTCACAAATATTTCAATACAATCGGTAATTGCCCAAATTATTGTTTGATGCATACAATGTGTGACGCAGTCGTGAGAAACAGACATGATTGGCATTGGCTTTATAGGATATTATAGTTGATTTTGTTTTATTTTTTTTTGATAACAAGTGACAAGCCTTTAGTTATATATGTTATTGCTTACACTAACAACTTTTTAATGATGTATAATATTTACGTAATATTAAACGTCATTTGAATTGATTGGCATTTGTTAGAAAATTTGTTTATATATTCCACCACCATATATGTTGTGTGTTTGTGCGTGTGTCAACGCAATAAGCTCGGCACTTCAATACTGATAAGAGAATAATTACCATAAAACACAAAAGCCGGTCTCTTCGAGAGGCATTTACGCTTTAAATGAATGCTTTACATATGCAACGTAATCAAAATTTAAATAATATAAGTTAAATTTTATTTACAAACGCATTGTGAAACACTAATGACACTTGTTCATAAGTTATCTATCGACCGTCATTATTGAAACGAGCAAGAAACAAACAAATGAAAAATAAAAAAACATCAACAATTGCATTTTAAATCACAAAAAATTTATTACAAATTTGATTGAAAACAAAAAAAAAAAAAAAAAAAAAAAAAAACAGTTATCTCGCTTCATTCCTCGAAGCAAAGTTATTCATAAAATACATTCTATGTATATAGAGATAATGGCACATAATATATTGCAACTTATCGCACAATAGTAAAAGATGTTATCATTGTGGATTTGCATTGAGAGTAAATGTACTGATTATAAAGATTACGCATGGGTTGACAACACTTTCTTTCTTTCTATTGCAATTCATATAAAATTGTTTTTTGTGATATACCTTTGAACTGACGCTTCGGTCTAGGCCGATAACCAAAAACTCCCTTCTCACTATGATAAGCACGCCGTAAAGTAATGGAATGAAATAAAGTTACAGTTGTTTTTACACGAAAAATATGACGTAGCATTATGTGGATCACTTGATTTACATATAGTTTATAAACGTAATCAATTCTCTTATCTTACAGCGTATAAAATAACACAATGAATGCCGTCGTTCATTAGAAACTACCGCATCCGAGAAGTGCTACAAGTAAACTGAATGCACACTTTTTATTCATTTGTTTCAATATAAAACATTAACTATCAGGCATTTGAACAGTACATTGCGTTTGATAAGAATGAATTAAATTTGTAAAGAGAAAATTTGTAAAGAAAATTGCTTTTACAAGCTCTTAATACTCTTGATTTACTTAGAAATAAAATGAAACAAAAATAAGAAGTATATTAATGTTGATCACTCTTTACAAGAGAAGAGTACGCATCGAACTTAGACTTTTAGTTTTTATTTAATAAAATACGAATATTACACAAAGTGTTAAAATACATAGCATACTTTTGTGGGACTTAATAAACGACAAGCACAATGCAATTTTGCATGTAGGGCGTTTTACAGAATGGAGAATGTAATAAAAGATAGATAAATAGTTACTTAATCCCAAACGTCGTTTTATATGAACATATGAATAATACCGCGTGATAAGTCATTTCGTGGCGGTTTTTTGATGCATTTTTGAGCTTCTTTTGTAGCTTGCCCTTTTTAAATGATTCCAAGTCGTCCAAACCATCGCACGGGTGATGTTTAGTGTCTCCGTTATTTCCTGAGAGCTTGCGCGCCCGTCTTGTTCCACTAGATGCGAAATTTCATCAAAGTCGAACATGTTCGTTCGAAACAATCATTTTTGTGTTGCGAGGTATATAGGCATCAACACTATCCAGTAGCAAAAACCGTAGAGGCTTTTTATATGACCTAGTATATGATTTTTATCTTCTGAATACGAAATATTTTTAACAATCAATGATCATTAGACTCTAAATACAATGAAGCTGCGCTTGTATTCCTACAAATTCAAATATATGGAAAGCAATAAACTTGCGCATTTTGCTTGCATTTATTTAATCCCTTAATACCTTATACTAATCTCCACAGAAACTGTTTGGACCTAAATGATATACAGTAATGAAATCTTTCTTGAATTGAATAATCTCTTACCAAGTTTTATAAGAAATATGAAAAAACACATAAGAAAATCATGGTAGCTTATACAAATTCCCATATTAAACTTTTCCGTATTATCTTCATTGGAGGTTTTTTTTCACTATTACCAATATTTAACATAACCGAAGAGGTATAAATGTTATTGTAGCCGAAGAATCGCATTGACACTGATGTAAAATGGTTTGTCTCCTTAAAATATACTTTATTATGCTTTGGGACTGTACACAAGGGATAACTCAGCTTTTGTCATTAGCTTGGTGGATGATGGATATTCATTTCTCTGCAGATTAACATGATGTATCGATAGAAAAAACCAAGTGAATTTAGCAATATTCGAAATATTTGCACTATCTTTTATGTAATAAAAGAAAATAAAAAACGTATTATGTACATATATCCATTTTGTTTTCCTATAAATTTAAATATATGTTCTATGGCAGTGTAATTTTGTTCTGCGGAAGCTTTTTGTTATAACTGCTGGAATATAACTCTGTATATTCATTTTGTGAGTTTATATTTCGATTGTCTCACATAGTTTGCTCACAGCGTAGCCAACAACACAATCTGATAATATTAATAGTATTTGTATCGCTGTGGAAACTTTCAACGATTTTCTAAATATTTGAACAAATGGTTGCAGAATTTCTTTCATTAGAAGCTGTAAGGTATATCTTCAAGAGATTTCACCTTTTGTTTGCAGGAAAAGACATAAAAGTGTGGTAAATCGAGTATAAAAAGTGATGCTTTCAAACAATCCGCTGATACTCATATGTAAACTTTGCTTCGCCATGATATATGTCTAAAGGGGACTGGCCGTTGCAGGTCACTTATATAATATATGCTTTTAATCTTTAAAAATACGGGAAAAAAATTCATTACCTAACAGAAGTTTTTTCCTTGAAAATCTATGCTTTTTCCTCCAGATGCTTCGAAAAGGTTGTCTAAGTCAAACTAACTCCTTCTCTGAAGTTCCAGCCTAATGTCTTAGGTGCTGATTTCTACGTTCGTTAATACACTAGAAGATGTCTTTAGAAAGCGTTCATGATCATTTTAAAGTATTTCTAAGCAACAATATGCTATAAGACGACCTCAGTAGGTATGAGGCTAAGAGTGATTCGAGCGAGTGCGACTTCCTATACCAAGAAAATAAAACTTTGCGATGAAGTGTTTGATACTTTTTATGAATTATTATACATATACATACATATATGTTGATATATGTTGAAAAGTAAATAAAACGCAAGTTTTCTTCTTTATCATTTTAGCCTCAAACGTAGAAAACAGTTTATACAAAAAAGAAAGAAAGAAAGAAAGAAATAAAAGCACGAAGAAGACTCTGTAATCTTAGCAAAAAGATAGAAAGATTTTGTATATACAATAAAGTGTCATTTTGAATTGCTACTCGCCCTTACGAAAACTTTTCCATATATAATGAAGCACCTTCTACACGTTAAGTATATGTAAACATATACACGTGTATTTTAATGCTAAAGATGCCCTTATATTTATATTTTGTCCCGTATTTTGTATAAAATTATTTTGACACGCTTGCACATATAAGGAAAAAAAACGCAACCAAAAGTAAACATTAATTAAATACACTCCTAATAGAAATTTTGATCAAGTCCTTTTCTCAACATATTCTTAGGACCTTGCCATTTGTTTATTGTCGAATAAGTCATTCTATTTAAAGCCGTAAATTAGGTCGACAGATTGTAAAAAAATACTTTATTATTATTGTACCCCATTGTTTCTGAATAAACGCATTAAGTTGATCAAATTTCATCGTTTAGTTGTTCTTATTAATAAATAATCAAACGAAATAAAGAAAACTTTGGGACATGTTCTGTCTGTAGTAACTTATTCTGTTGGAGAGAAATATATTATAACAATAATAATAATATTGTAAAACAAACAGATATAACACTTTGATTAGCCTATCGAGAAAAATAATTGTGAAATGAATAAGTCATCAATTAATAAGACAATTCATTATTATTATAATATTTTCAAAAACTCTTCATTTACTATTAAATGTATATATTGATATTGATTGATATTTTTTTTATTTAACTAATTTATAAAGAAAATAATAATCAATTAGTTATACAGTGGTGGTTCCTTGTGCGTGATTCCTCTTTCATAGTGTTAGCGCCAGCATTAAATTCAGACTTGTTATTTTTGCATTTGTGCCATTTTGTTTGCAACACCACGAAATATATATATATTCTTGATTATCATCAAATTTAGTATCGATATAAGTGTGTCTATCCGTCTGTCCGTGCAACCGTTTGTGTAATGTCTATGGTAAACATTGTCCTTGCCGCTAAAATGAACATATCGTCTTCAAATTTGGTAGAAACATCGGAAGTCATATCAAATATGTTGCTATTGAAAATGGCCACGCTGGCCACGCCTACAGTGTAAGCTGATGGCACATCTTTTTTTCCATGCTGTTTTCCATAGTATTCCATGCTTGGCTGTGTTCCACGGTATTTCATAAAAATAAAAAAATCTATGACTCTCATCTGTTAAAATTTAGTTTTTCCCTCCTCCTTTAAGATAGAGTTGATGGATATAAAAAATTCGAAACAGCCGCGTATAATTTTCTTCCTTGTTATTTAGCAAATTCATGCTTTGCCTCAATAAGTTGTTGTCTTACAATACTACTTACAAATAAAAAAATTTAAATTAAAGCGCATTATGTATGGTCAGGCCAGCGCACAAGTTACCGAGCGAATAAAAATGTTGGAGAAAATATTTAAAAAGCTTTCATAACATTATCAAGGTTTTGGGCAGAAGTAAACGATAAGATATGGAAAAATAAATGTTTTCCAAAGCGACAGGTGATCGTTATAAAGTTTAACGCAAATTTAGTTATATTCTAAACGTGAACTTGTGTTAAACAAATTTGTGAAATAAGGCGGTAAAGTGAACAGAATTTGTTTTCTTCCTTTGATAAGACAAAAAATCTGATAGCCTAAATAAATAATAGCAAGTGATTAATAAATAATACACATGTAGGTAATTCAATGAAGTAAACATAAAACAATATCGGTATAAAAAATTTAATAAAGAAAAGCGTCACACAATGCATTTAAAGTTATTTCTAATCAACGTATTAGTTGGTAATTGTGTAGTCTTTGTGTCTTCAAACGAAATTGAAAGTGAACTTAACAATGATAACCGTACTTATATAAAAGATAAAGCAAAAGAAACCAATAATGCTGAGGAATTTTTTGAAGTGTTAATAAATGAATTTAACGATAAAACAACGGAAAGAGCAAAAAATTCTACAAGAAATTCGGTAAAAGGTATACCTTCAGCAAATGTTACAATTGATAAACAGCAACAACGTTCGGGGTCTTTAATTCTTTATAATGGTGAATATTTGGGGGAACTAGGTTACGATTTCAACATCGACAACAATTACAATTGGGGTAAGAGAGCAACATATCTTTAAAACATATTTTATAAATTAGGTTAGAGTGCGTTAACTTGTTTCCAGATTTTTTGTTTTGCTTATGGATCAATTGTGTTGTATTACTCACTCAAAATCGGTCATTTGCAGTCACCGTATATAACAACTTTGTTTATTTTCTGTTTAATACTAGTTTCTTGATAAGATAAGAAATTACTAATATTTACTAAAATAACTTAGCTGAACTAAAGATATCGTTATAAACCACATGTGGTTTGAAATTTCAATATATATATCATGTATTCCTGCAAATACCGTTAATGAAGTGAAAGAATTCGTCATTGTACGATAGATATATCAAAAACAAGTAAAAATATTATCGTTGGCTAAGCTCGACCATTAAATATCCTACATCATTTTACGTAACAAATTTTTTCAATTACTTTCGTGAGAAATATTAAAAATCACTGCTATCCAATTTTCATCATGAACTATTAAAGCTTAGACCCTTCTGTCGAAGAAAGGCCAAGTTTTTATGAATACCTTTGTACGGGATGGGTTCTAAAATGGGACAGACGGACATACTTAAACCGAATATAAATTTGATACTGATCAGGAATGTCTATATTTTGTGGGTCTCCGAAGTTTTCTTATGGGTGTTACAACCAAATGACAAAAATATACCCCTTGCCTTCAATGGTGGGTATAAATACAGTTCGAAAAAGAAAAACCAGTTTGTAGCTACAAATGGAGTTACGATGCTTGAAGTATGAAAGAATTACTAGAATTAGAAATAAAACATTTTTAAATTTGTTTTCAATACATAAACTAATTATCTTTTCATTACTACCAAATAATTATTATCAATGATTAGACTTTAACTATATACTTGTCATTGTGCGCAAACAATTACTGCCGGTGATTACACTTTAACTATTTACCTGAATATGTAGGGTGTTTCAGCCAATTAAAAATTTTTTTATAATATCAAGCTGCACATTTCTAAAAATTAAAGGAATTAAGGATATAATATTAAAACATTTCAGAGAGAAACCAACAGGTAAACCATCCTTCGTATATATACATAAGGCGTCAATGTCTTGAAAGCATTATCGAATATAAAAACCTGGCGCATAGAGGTCCAGCTCATTTATCTAGCTGAAATTAAAAAAAAATTTATAATAATATTTAAATAAAAATGTATGTCTTCGATTTGCATCTGTTTTCACATAAAATGTCGAACTTCAAAACTGCAAACAACGTTATAAAAAGTGATGATGATGGTGGTGTTAACACGCCACTGGCATCTGTTGCAAACTCAATACCTAAAGTTACTAATAGTATCCCTAAGCCGGTGCAAAGCTTTTTTTGGCGAACTATCCTTTTTTGAATATCAGTAACAAGGGTTCGCAACTTTCGCTCGCAGGTAATCCAAACATGCAACTTCGACCACAATTGCATACTACACAAAAACGATTGTTTTTTGAATTTCGCGCTAAAAAATCCTCGAAATATCAAAATGTGGTTCGGCTACAGATGGAACAATCGAATTAATACAACAAAAAGAAAATTCAGCACATAGTTTGATGAAACAAGTACAGCGACATAAAGTGTCAAAAGGCAGCAAAAATTGGAATCTGCAATTCTTGGCGACTTGTGCACCATTAATGTTGTAAAATTGTTTTGCAGATAACATGAAATCGGCCTTTAGTGAAGCAAGCAATTCCGCATTTGTCATGTCACAGAATACAACCGGGTTTAATTGCAAAGCTAATAGGAAAAACTGTGAGAGATTCAAACAAAAACCACAGAATGCAGACTGTTTTGAACAAATAGTGGGGATGATTAATGATGACAACGATTTTGTTTTTACTGATAGTAAAGCAAACAGTGACAATATGAACATTTCAAAGGATAACAACGACGTAGGTGTGGTTGATGAACGTTTACAACCAGTTAAAGGACGTATTAGTTTTTTCGATAAATTCACTACTTAGTACAATAACGTTAAGGCGATGTTTATTAAACCTTTAACGGTAAACAAATTGGGAAGAAAACCAAAGTTTGAAAAGCCAACATATCAGAGAACTACTGCATTAACTAATGCATCAAATATATGCTCTTCTACGGCGATGGATAATAATAATGCTAAGAAAAAGTTAATAAATCAAGTATTGGTTATAAAAATGCAAACTTCAACAGCAGAAGCACTTAGATCTTCAAAGCTTTGCTTAACTTCGTTTGGTGAAAAAAATTTGGCGAAAAAATCTCCTTTTTGTTATACTCAGCAAAGTTCACTAACTTCTTCACACAACTAAAGAAAACCACACGAGCATTCCAAGGACGAAGATTTGAATTCAATAAAGTGAGTTAGATTACGTGTAGTGTAATATGGGCGGCTTATTTCAGTGAAATGTTAAATATTTCGTCTAAGTTTTATAAATCTTGAAATGATCTTTTATATTAAATGAGAGACTCGAAGTATAAATATTGAAATTTTTATTTTTAATTAAAAGTAATTTCTCTTATTGGAAACGAAAACATATATTTTTCATTATCTGTCTACAAAATTTAGTTTTCATTATGAAAGAAAATTTCTTCTATATTTTATTTAATAGATCCAAATAATCGCATTGCTCCACCCGACACACCCACTCATGCTTTGGGAGGTTATGTAATCACACCACAACGCTTGGCGGAAATACGTTCTTATTTTATGTATTGGTTTTTTGATCAGGATACTTATAAAGGACGTGGTGATTATCAGTATGATATTCACGCTTCGACAACACAAATTCACAAAAATTTAAATTTTCAATTACCGTTTTTCGGTTTTCGTTTCAATTATACCAGGGTAAGCAAATTAACGAAAATGGAAATTCAAATAAAAAAGAAAGATGAGATAATAATTATTTTTTTTTTTATTTCATTCATGGCAGGTATCTTTAAATGGTTATCTGGAATTTTCAGATCCACCTGAATATTATACCTATCCTCTGGTTTTTCCGATTAAAGATTGGCCGAAAAAGAACGATCCTTCTTTTATTGGTATATTCTTTTCAAAATGTCGTGTGGGTCGTATCTATGCCACCGATATTGATCAACGTACACCAGGTGTTTATTTTCGGTAAGTCTTTTATAGGCAAGCAACCAATTCCTTTAAATATTAAAGTTGTATATGAAAAAAATCCGTATTTTCCTTGGAAACTTTTTAATACTTGAAGTGTATGTTTTTATAAGATTATTAGTAATACAGGTAGACAATTGCAGACAATTCATAATAAAACAGTCTTCTTAATAGTTCAGGGACTTGGTTGGCTTCATGAATAGTTTACGTCGAGTGAAGTAGCTATCTAAATCGCCAATTGGAAGCCAGCCTTGCAAGACCTTTTGTGCACATTTTCCTTTTTGGCTTAACCAAGGTTTTGCTATTCGGCAGCGAATGTACTTTTTATAGGCATCAATAGATCCAGATCTGTACGCCTATTGAAGTACGATTCTACACTGTAACTCCAAGCTAACTTTTGTGTCTTTGTGTTTGGAAGAAAGCACTTTTTTTTTTGAAGGACCTTCACCTTTAGACTTTCATAGAGAGAATATGCGGCTTATTTAGCTTGCGCCTGCGTATAAATTATCGGAGTTTTAAAAGCGCGATAATGATCCTCTGGTGACGAATGTATTTTTACCCATTAAATCATTATATATATATATGTACGTTATTTATTATAATTTTATTTTTACTTTATTCATGCTTTTCCGATGACGAAGGTGGTCTTTTTCATAGTATACTTAATTTAATATTTCTGCAAACACATTCATGATTTTATTGAAAGTCGCTTTGTGTTCAACTACATGAAGCGAAGCGAAAGCGAAATGTATATCCAGGAAGCATTTTTAACGTTCGCACTGTATATAGTGTTATAATTATTGCAAAAAACTTTTCTCTTCTTTTTTTAAGGTTCAATATCAGTCACATTTTTTGTTAAATTGCATGCAATTTGTGCATATTTTTGCTTACAGATGTTAGTTTTTTAAACGTTAACATGAATATGATTCATATTTTTAAATATATTTAAAGTACACAGTGTTGATTGTATAAAAAGTTCTTGTATCAAAATTGATTATAAAAATTTTATTCTAAAGATATTTTATTCAATAATAGCTAATGCTCTGTTTATTTTGTTTGCAACGTCCAGAAGGATTCTTCAGAGACCCTACAAAGTATATATATATTGTTGATCAGCGTCAAATTTAGAATCTCTTTAAGCATGTCTGTCGATCCGTCGTGTAGTACCTGTGGTGAACATTCTCCTGCCCGCAAAATGAAGATATCGGCTTCAAATTTCGGGGAAAAATTGGAAGTTCCTTGGTTGGTATTGAAAGTGGACCAAATTTATCGAAAGCACGCCTACATTAAATTAAGGACACCTCCGCTTTTAAGAAAAAAGCTGAGCTAGCTATCTTCTAGTATTGGTACAAAAATGGAAAGGATCGACCACGCCCAGTCGATGTAATAGAGTCTTGGAATTTAATTTGTTGTCGGTAGGACCGTTTTTCACGATCCGCAAAGAGAGGGTAATTGAGAAGACATATATGTGTCCATCTGGGGTATCATTGAACGATTTGTGATATTCTTGCTTTTCATGAAATACCTCTGTTGTTGCACAACCCGTAAAATTACAAACAATTAGATAGAAACTCAAAACTTATGGCATATTTACCTCAATGCCATATCAACTATCAGCTTCGCATTCCATTACGTAAGATATGCAACAAAAATGCTCACTTATTCGATTCTATAAAGTTGGTTGTTCTTTTGGCAACTGGCTAAGAGCTTTGGTTTATTTTTTTCTTAATTTTATATTTTTTTTTATTGATAATTTATCCTATTTTTAAGCTTCTTTAGCCTTATTATTAAGTAGTAAATATATAATGTGCTGTTATTATGTTTTTAATCATTTTTAATGTTTATATGTTTTGCATTTAGGTTGATGATGTAGAAAATAATTTAAAATTAATAAATAAATATATCTTCAACTTATTTTCGCAGACTGTATTTAGAAAAAGAATCTTTTATCCACTACGCTGCCTGTAGAAATATTTTAAAAATAGAAGAAAAAAATAATAATTTCCTTCCATTGATATCTCATGTTCGATTTAAGATGAATTTTATCTCACTTATTATCTACAATGATTCATTAAGTGTACGTGATGTACTAATAGCAAACATATATAAGATTTTCATGAGCATATGTTTTAATGCACTTGTTTAACTCGATTAAAATTAATTTAAAATTGTTTGATTATACACAAACGCACCCCCATATTTATTATTGTATTTATTATCAAAATTATTATTGTTCGCAATTTAGAAAAGTTGTTTTTTCAGGCAAACTCTGATGAATGCATCAAAACGAGCTTCTCTATTATTATGCATGCAATGTATGTGTGTGTTCGTAATATAATAAAACTGCTACAACAAACATTTATAACAAAATTTTAGGGTTCAGCAAGTTTTCATAAAATATTTGCAATTATTCGAATATATAGGATTTTTTGATTTAATTTTAACTGCATGAGTGTGTAAAAATATCTTGTTTGGCTGTTTATCTCTTCTCTGTAGTTATTATTTTATTTCCGAGCTGGTGTTATCCATTTATTATTTGATTAAAAAGTTGGCTATAGCTGTTTGTTCCAAGATTATTTTATGAAGTGTGCATAAGTCCGTATGTGTATATTGTGTGCAAATTCACACACAATCATTTGATAGCAATGGAAAACACTATATATAAGAGCCTGTTAAATAGAGTTTTATGTTGAACCCATTAACAGTAATTTTGAAAAGGCTATGAAAACAACAATTTGGATCGATATAAAATTCTAAATATATTTACTACAATATTCCATATTTATTGTTAAGTGACTAAAAAAAAATGAAACTTGACTCGTATGTTATTTAACTTAAAAAAAATTATTTTTTGAATGTTTTCAGTGAGCACCATTCTATAATAATAGATGACAGAGTCCAACGTGAAATGCTCACATTTCACGTCAACATTGAAAGCTTTTTTTTGTTTCGCTGTGTTATCAAAATTGAAATATTTTCTTTTTTCAGGAAAAAAATCGATCAAGTAAAGTTCGAAGTCGACCGTGTATGCTTTTTAGAAAACTTTGCCTTGGCTTTGTTTGTAGGCCCTATGGATGCTGTGTTTAAGATGCTAGTTTGAACTGGAAATCCGTTCGTCCTTCAATCAGCCTGTTCCCCCTCCCCCTCCCCCTCGCCCCCCTTGAAACACCTATCGATAGCGTTATCCATCCCTTTGTTTGCCCTTACAACTGTTTACTTGACTGAAAGGCCTATCATTCTATTTACATGGCAGCAAATTCTTTGTTTGTCAACTCCTCCAATTCTTGTATTCGGCATATGACCGTCCATTAAATTATTCAAGTGTGTGCTTGTCTCTAGGGGCTTTGAAGCTGATACAAATATTTAGAAAGCTGATATAAAAGCCTACTTACGCAGTACGAAAGAAAGATCAAGTGCTAACATTTGTTCAGTTCAAGTTATACTTATAGGAATGAATAAAATCAATTTAACGTAAAGTTCCTTTTCTTAAGCAAAGATTTAAGGGGGCAATTCTCTGATTTCAATGGACTGGCTGAGAGGCAGAAGAATGGAATATAACGAAATTGTTTCCTGAAGTCACGTTGTGCATAACGATAGTTTGACAAATCTAATATTTTACAACCCCTGTGGTGAGTATTAAAAAAGTGAGTTTGTAAAGCTATTTGGTGGTATTTTTGGCAAAACGTATTCCCTCTAACTGGCTAAAGATTGATGTGCTGCTTGCAGTGAAAACATTTACTTGCATATGCAAATACTATATGAAGATGAACTAAAAACTCATATGCAAAACTTTTTTAAAGATTCCTTGATATTCTTGAAGCTATGAAACACATACGGTTTCTCTAACGTGTGCGTATTTGTATGCAGAGAGAGCACAAATTGAAATAGTTTTTCCTTTCTCTCTTTTTTTTTGTTCGCCTCAAATTACGTTGTTATTTACGTGTATGCGCATACATACATCTATATAAAAGAGTGTAGTGTATTACAAGATGTAAAGTCAAAGTTTTGTTCTTTTACTTCATGCAGGTTACAAATTAATGCTTTGTGTAACGTTCACATGTCTACCAGGTACTTTTAATAGACAAGCAGGAAAATTACAAGTAATAGTTTGGAAAAGGTCGGGCTAAAAATTTTTTCTTTTTATCCATTACAGACAGTAATGAGATAAAAGAAAGGAAAGAGAAAATATAATTAAAAATCAATTTTTTTATAAACTTTTTTTAAAAATAATTTTTTTTCATAAGAAAAATACGTTATAAAATCATCATAATATCCTTAAAATCTATTAACGCTTTCATTAGTTTCGGAATAATACCATAATGAGTTGATTTAGGCGCAATCTAACGTAAACTAAATATATTCGTAGTTATTCACGTTGGTGTTTAAAAAGTTTTAATACCAAAGGGCTTGCATTCCTGATATTAAATTTAAAGTGATTTTATGCCTTGAATGATTCTTTAGGGCTTTTATTTCCTTAAAAGTTTTCTACATATGTTATATGCTTCGTTTTTCAATACTCTTTTTTGCCTGTTAGGAAAACACATAATTTGCGTTCCTTAGCGTTTGTCTAAAGCAGAGAAACATAAAATGCATAAATGCATTTTACACTAATAGTTATCTTAATTTTATGTTTTCCACAATCTGTCTTCAATGTTTTTATCGCTATATAGAAAAATATTGTTTTTTCTTATAAGTCGATAATGAGAATTAAACAAGGAAGAAAGCTAAATTCGGCTGTGTCGAATATGTCGAAAAATTAAATATCGATACTCTATAATATTGGTTAGGCGTGGCAGATTATTTCTATTTTTATAGAACACCGCGGAAATTTGTATTGTGCAATTTATGAATAGTGAACAAAATACGCTTAAAGTAGAGGTGTTTTTAGTTTGTATTATACCATAGGTGTGTCTTTTGATCGATTTGGTTCATTTTTTGTACCAGAGTACGTTCAAATAACTCTCAAAGCTTCTGCCAAATTTGATCCACAGATCTTAACTCTTGTCAAGGAGAAAATGGTTGCTACAGGTATTCCACAATTATGCAGACCGAGATTGACAGACAGAGGGTCGGGCCCGCCTAGGTGGATTCTGAATTTAATGCTTACCAAAATATTATGTAATTTATATGGCTTCTGAAGCTTCTTTCTTGATGTTTTTACAAAACAATTCAACTCCAATATTTTCTTTTTTCTTAATTTTCTGGTACTGGTTCGTTAATCTATCGGCCCATTCTACCACCCGTCTTCTGTTGTTCATCTGCTCTTTTGTCCACTCATACTACTATCTCCTTCCATACTTCTGCCCATCAATTTATCTGACTATTCTTTTAGCTGATCATACCTCCGCCGTCTTTCCGCCTGTATATCTATGCGTCCACGTGTATGTGCATTTTTCCCCTCATATGTCAATTCTTCTATCTGTATGACTATCCTTCCGCCTATACACACGTTCAGCTGACCATCTGTCCATCTGTCCGTCCACCCGCCCGTACGTATTTGGTGAATTATATTCTAGGAGAAGTATAATTTTTGAATCTTATTTCCTGAAATTTCAATGATAACCTTAAAACTGCAAAAAATATTGGTGAAAGTCCAGAGGGGAAAGTTGCAGGTTCTTGAAACCTTAAGCTAAAATATTTTCTTTTTGGTGTACATTTTTCTTATAAGTGAAGCTGAAAGGTCGGCGTCACATATTTTACCTTATCTTGAAGAAAACTCACGCATGAATATTGATATTTCTGTAATTGCAAATTTACTTTACTCGACTCACACCTTATATTTACACGTAGAGATGAACAAGGATATCTTATTTAGCTGTCCTAACTGGCTAAATGGTTTCCTTTTTTCTCTGATGATATGTATAAAAATGTTTTAAATATCTATTTGCATAGATATGCCACCGGGCATGTAAAATATGAAAGTATTTTTGCATTATTTACTTGTCTTTCCTAGCAATTTTTTTTAAAGAATTTCTTTTTCTTTGTGTTTTGCTCTTATTTTCTGTAGATTGGAACGTGATCTGATGACACGCACTGATAGATTTGGTGTTGAAGTACGTGAACGCGTCATGTGGGATATACGTGAGGGTGTTGTAGGTGCTGAAACCTTTATCCCCAAACATGTTGTAATAACTACATGGAAGAATGTTTCATTTGCCGGTGGCATTGACAATTCTTTGTTCACGGTAAGTTATGTTATGAAATAATATTTATAACATTAGTAAACATGGCTTCATTCTTTGACTCTTAGTTTAAATGATAAAAATAAACATTTCAAGTTATATTAGAAAAGAATAGTGAATTAATTTGAATAACCATTATGGTCAAAAGAAATAGAGAATTTAATTAAAGAAAAAATCGAAAACTTTCCAGTTTGTAAAGTATAGAAGAGAATCTATTTTTTTGTTCTTCTTTGTGCTTTATTGTTATTCCAATTTTTTGTTTGGTGTTTCAATTGTCTAACTTTTTAATCTTGAAGCAGTTCTTTTGTATTATATTTAAGAGCACTTATACTGTATATATTGACCGCGACACAGTGTAAGTAATACTAAATATGTCTTTCTATTTAGCATCTTCAGCAAAACCTATGTAGAAAACTTATTATTCTACGATTTATTCTTAAAGCCTTCTGTTAGAGTGCTGTACTTAACATTCCAAAACCAGAATTCATTTAAAGTATAAACGCAGAATTGATACGTGCTATCCTACGATACCTGAGCAAAGATAGAAAAATCTGCCAACTCATTTTACAGAGTATTGAAATTTAGTTTTCTAGATGTCTTTTAAAGTGCAATTATAATTTTTTTACTTGTGCATGTCACAAGTTGGTCATAGATAGTTTTCCTTCTATTTTTATTAATACTTTGTACCTTCTCAAAAGAATTGTATATTATTGTCGAAAGCTTTTATTTTAAATTGCTTATCCATATTTTCCGAAATAGGGTCCGTATGCCTCAAGACGTACGTGGCAACATTTATGTAAATAAATTTATTAGATTCGAACCAAGATTATAGATTTGTTGATTCTTAATTATCTTTTTCCTGCTAGCAAATTATTATAATACGCAACCGACAAACTCGTAGAACAATAAACCACTGCACATTTATTCGCTGGCTTCTTTTTTTCTATACAATATTTTTTTTGGATTTCTTTATTTACAATCTATTTACAAAACAGCAAATGAATTAACAGCATACCATTTGCATACAGAATATTATAGGGCGACACTTCAATGCCACACAATACCTTACCTAATAAAATAAAATAAGGAGTTAGGAACAAATTTAGGAATATTTAAGACTCAAACTTCTGTGCAGTGCATCAAATTTTATCGAAATATCTTGATAGTCGTTTAGTAATATTGCAATAATATATTTTATTCCTCAATTTTTCCTCCGCTCTCGGCATACATCGCAGCGGAAATCCATTTAGCAGATTGCACTAGATGAGTTTTTTAGGTCTTTGTCGTTTAGTAATATTTCTCAACTCAATTGTTCCTTCTTTCTCGGCGTACACCGCCACAGAAATCCATTTATTGGGGTTTTGTAAATTGGTTTTCGAAAAAAATGCGGGCAAATCTTTGTTGAATATTGTTACCGTTGAAACACAAGTTGAGAACAAACAGTTCTTCTTAATATCTAAAAACTTCTGAACAGTGAGTTTGTAATTCTATGACAAGGAGATAGGGCAGTAAAATCGACTTTTTTCTTTCTTTTTGTTACACGAGGCAGGAATTTTCGTAGATACTACCGACCAGTGCCAGTAGTGTGCACGATTCGCCATCCATAGGGTCTACATACTAACCCCTACACACATTTCGTCTACCAACTTTCCCCCGCGGGCCTACCGTCAGGTATTACTTCGTGGAGGTCGGTTGCATTTCGTTCGCTGCTTTTGTAAAAGTGGGATTGATTGTAGCTGATAGTAAAAGGTGTACGCGAAATTTTGGTATGAGTGGATATAGAGAAATGCCTGAAATATCGTTTGAAGGTTTCCATGCGGATAGGAAAGCAGGCTAAATAAAGTCTTGTAATATGTAAATAATTTATTGAAACACTTTATTGACTAATAAAAGCTTTTTTTTTGACAAAAATAAAAATATGTTTTGCTCTGCTAATCTGCATTAAGTTTACTCAATTATGTTTGTAAATAAATTATAAATATTTATAAATAATTTTGTTAGAATAAAACAAATTATTAATTTGAGATTGATTTAATGTCGGAGGTTATTTTTTGCAACATTTTTTGATGTCATTATCACGTAATTAATGAAAATTTGTCTTTTTTGCGATAATTGCATGATGAGTCATCTAAATCTATATACAACGTGTGATAGGAGTAGAGAAATATGTGCAAATATGTGAAAATAATTATATAATATATTTATATTCATTTTAGACCAACACATTTCAAATTGTTTTGGCTACCGATGAAGTTTACACATACGCTATGTACAATTATGGAGTCATCAATTGGTCGTCGCATACGGAAGCCGGAGGCGATACAACACGCGGTGAAGGCGGTGTACCAGCATTTGTAAGTTGAATGCGTTTTTAAAGAGTTTGGTTCTTAAATTCTGTATGTTTTTTTAAAATTGCCCATCATTAAAGGATAGGGAGTAAAACTCATCAGAGACCACATAGTATTTCGAGTTAATACAACATTGTGGTCTATTCTTGGATGCCTCATGATTGCAAAAATAGATATAGAAACAGGAAGTTTGCTACATAAGCCCTTAGTTGTTTGGCACGGATTAATTTTGAAATAGTTTGCAACTAATCAAGCACTCTAGACAAAAGCCAGCAATTTATAGTGAATTGCAATAAATTGTAATTACGAATACAGCAAGTTTACAAGAACCATTTAAAATTGAAATTAATTAATTAAATTTTATACATAAAGTGTATTTATAAAAAAGTTATTATTTACAGTTCATCAGAGATATTGATCTTAAATGTAGTAAGAAATATCTAAAACCTCGAATCGAAGAATGGTCCCGCAACCACTTATATCCCTCGGGATTTCCCAAGGGATCTAAACAAATGTACTGAAAAAGATTGAATTCTGTAATGAAATTGGGTGCTTTTATGAACGGATTTTGATTATATTTAACAGGTTTCAATTTTTTGTTTAATTTTTGAACCTTGCTGGTTGCAAGATATTCCAATGAACGAACAGTCAGACATCACTATGGCCTACGTTATATCCTACGTTCGTAAATCTGATGGGTATCCAAGATTGTCATCTTCATCTTTTTCGTTTCGTTTCATCTACTTTTCATTTCGTAATTAAACCGTTTGAGATCTGTTTCAATCATAATAGCATCGCACTAAACATTTCGTTTTTAAAAAACCGCAAAAAATTTCTGAGTTATTTGCAAAAGCGGATGTTCGTTAAACGCATATGCATCATAGACATAAGGACGCATTTAATTGCATAAAAAGCGAAAATATAATTAAAACAATGCAGTTTGTTTTGCTCTTTTTTAGTATTTGAAATATACATTTAAGATAATTTAAAGTCAGAAACGAATCGATTTTTGTGGTTTAAACTGTTTTTGTGATTTTGGACAGATTGGTTTGTATCTCATTGGGTCATGTTAGGCATGGTATATTTCCAAAAAGTACCGAGTTCTTTTTTAAATGAAATAAACACCAAGAATGCTTAGAAATTATTTTATACAAAAGAATAAACTTCGATTATTTCCACTCTTCTTATCTTAAAGGCTTATGAAACAGATGCTACTTAAATCCCATGAAAATCAAAAAAAAAAAAAAAACGGAAAGAAAATTTATAATACTTTAAAAATACGTACGTATATATATATATATGTATGTATGTATGACTGTACATTTAATCCATATTTTATATATATTCGTTTGACTATAAATGAAAGCAACTAAACGAGGCTAGTTCGAATATTGGACATCCTGCACCTTTCACGTAAGCAAAATTGTAAAGCGTAGTGGCATTAATTGGCCGATAAGTAACCTCTGATATAAAAAGGTTTAATAAATTATTATAGATACAAAAATAAAAGTTTGTCCCAAGTTCCAAATTATTGATAATAAATTTTATTTAATTTATTCAAAGCACGTTTTTTCAAATTTTCACAAACTACAAATGCAAGGAATTACGTTATACTAATCAAATAATGTAAACAACGTTTTCAATTAAGTAATTAATTTCAGAATATGTTTTCCAAATTTTAAGAAATCTTTCTTGATATCATTGTGCAGTGGAATACGTCTAGTTTTCAGGTTTTTTCAAATGAAATGCTCTTTTTGGGTGATTTTTCGTGCTTTTTCAGACGAAGTCCGTTTTTTTCTGAGTCAAGAGTTTCAAAAAAAATAGTCTTTGTATCGGCCTTTTACTTCAATAAATAATAAATAAAAAAAATGCGTAAAGGGAGCCTCCGCTAAGTATACATCTGAATATTGCATGTTAAACTGTAAATATATTATATCTTCATATTTGAATAATCAGTCAAACAACATTTTGTTAACGGATTTAAAAACCACGGTGTGCTCAAATATAAAAAGCATAGAAAAAAACCAAAATATTTTAAATGATATCATATAAAATATTCATATTTTGAATATATAATATATGACACATATGTTTTCAACATGCGAGCAACTAATATAAATTTTTGATTTGCAGGTTGGCTTTAATGCTGGTAATGGTACGCAATCTTATGAGTACACACCGTATAGTCAGGATATGGTTATACGTGATTTAACTGGTCGGGGTTGGGCCAATGGTTTTCCAGGACGCCATATATTCCGTATAGATGAAAGGATTTTAATTGGTTCATGTAATAAAGACATCGGTAAGATCGGGTATTATATTTTTTTTACTATCATCCTAAGCTTAATAATATTCCGAGTCTTGTCTACACTTCGAACAAAATTAACTCAGATCAAAAGATGAATACGTACGTTTAAAAAAGCCACACTCTTATATAATCAAGAATTATTCAGAAAGATGATTGCGTCCTTAGCAAAATTTTAATGTTCAAATGTACCGAACAATTCAATTTAAAGCAAGGGATGATAAATCCAACAATTCTTACGCTTTTGATTCATATTTTTTTATGATAATATTCTCTAAAAAAGATGTAACGAATTTTCGATAAATTATTTTATACATTATTTATTAGCAGAAAATTAGCTTTTCTTTAGTCGAAAATATTTTAGAGATAATTGCAGAATTTTTACTTCAGTCAGAAATTATAAAAATAACAACAAGATAACGGTAATTCCAAAGAGACTAAATTCTTTCTTTAAAAAAATCATGATTTTCAGATGCTTCGCATTTACCTCTAACTTTTGCCCCAGAGTCCGGTAATATGTTAGGCGGTACTGTAGTCAATATTACCGGTCCTTGCTTTGATCCTAGTGTGCGTGTAATGTGCCATTTTGACACCGAAGATGTGCTGGGTCATTATGTGGATAAGAATCGTGTTATTTGCATACAGCCTTTCCTGAAAGCCGAAGGTTATATACGTTTGGAGATTTCTGTTGGCAATGAACGTTTCAAATGGCGTGGGAAATATTTTGTAGGTGTGTGTTATATAAATTATTTATTAAGCTCTTAAAACAAAATCTTGAGTTTATTGCTTTTTCAGAAACTCCTGATGCAGCTGCAGAAAAAATCTTTTTTGAAACTGACGATGTTCACAGAAAGTCGCCCAAAGAAATACGTATTAATTGGAATGCTTATAATTTAACTACAAATTCAAATGCGAACATAATGATTTCATTGTGGGGTTATCGGGAAACCACAATATAGTGAGTGAGCAAGGAAACCCTTTGTAATGTTGTTCATTTATTGTCTTTTGTGGTATCTCTTTGTTTTGCTTTAATTAGTCCGCAGTTAGAGTACATTGATGTTGTTGAAGCTGGCTTGACGAATACGGGTCATTATGTAATTGCTCCACAAAATTATGTTAATCGTAATAATATCAACAATGACTTACAATTTGGCTTTCTTCAGATTAACTTAACTGATCCCCAACAATATAATGGTTTACAAATAAGCCCGTAAGTGATTTTATTTATTTCTAAATATTTATTACTTACAACAAGAGAACTATAGAGTAAATCGCGAAGATTGTAACATATTTGCAATAAGTGACATGTTTGGAAAAATATTCCTTCATCTCAACAATGAACTAAAAGCAAGTTATAATAAAAAATAATTCATACTTCTAGTCACAATGTCCAAAAGTGCGCTCGGATGGGCGAGCGCATTATAGAATCATCAGTTTTTAATAAATTTTTGCTATTTTAATACATTGAACGGTTACTAAAAGGTCCATATTGTGAAATGGAAAATATTATACTGATCATATCATGCCCTGGATGACAGTTCTGTGTTACTTATGTTACTGAAACAAGGTTGTCAAATCTGGACCACGAAACGGATGATCCTATAATTCATAGAGAAAAACTTGTATCATTGAAGTTACAAGCGATTTGAAAAACAAACATAAAGCCTGAAGTCGAAGCAACTGGGTCTAGATCAGATCAATGGTTTACTCTCGTACGATCCTAACGATATGCTTATAGATCAGTTTTACGTCAACCTTAACTGTTCATTTGCCAATTCGAAATAAGTAAATACTACCCAAATAAAGTCAATCTATCTTCTTGAAATCTTAGATATACTTGTTGTTTTCGGACAAGAAAAACTATAATTTATTGATCAAGTTTGAAATTGTGCGCTATGGGTTCTCAATCACGCACGCAGCTCATAGCAGCGTCTACTTATAATTCGCACAAGTTGTTTGAAAAGAAGCTTTTCGGGAACTTCAAAGTACAACTAGCTTCAAACAGCCAACTGATTTATTAGATGAATTAAATACTTTTTTTATGCCCTAGTCTGACACATGCTAACGATACGCCTTGAAACAAATGTAATTTTGTACCTGTTTTAAGACGATGTAAATAATCAATGAAACTAACACTGATACTTAATTCTTATTGAAAAATTTTTAATTTTCTCTAAGATAACTCACAAAATTTCATGACATACGTTTGCACATGTTGAACTGCTGCTGCAAGCATAGTTTATTGCAAACATTTCTGAATAGCAATCAATAGCATTCAATTTAAAATTGATTCATTCATTCAGACAGATGCACATATTCAAGCATATATATATATATATATATATTGCACGTAATCATCTGTATTGAAAGCAAACAAGAAAATCAAGATGTGTTCCGCAAATTCAACAAAGAAATTAAATTAAAATATCTTCAGGCGGATGATGGTCTAAGAAAATGATTAGAAACTATAGATTTTATTATTTTGTTTCAATTTACTATCCATTCTGTTTCAGCATATTATGGTCAAAGCCAATACCTTTGGGTTGGTACTTTGGTCCTCAATGGGAACGTAAGCACGGTCGAAAGTGGCCTCGAACTTTATGTGATAATTGGATACGTAGTGATAGATTTTTAAGGTAAGCTGCGAAATGCCAAATTTTCATAGATAAATGTTTGATTCTCTGACGCTGTTTAGAAATTTTGCTGCTGACTTACCTTTGTGCCCTTGCACTTTAGAGCATGCTCTTTACGATAAGGGACGCTACAGACCGGACCGTGAGTGTGATAAGGATTCGAATCCGACTTGTTTAAGGCACAAAGGAGCTATACATTGCGTGGTTAGCGGGACGCCTACGTAGGTGTTTAAATTATATTTTCATAAACAGATTTCATTCCATGATGTTTATTAACTTTTAATTAACAGAGCTCAAGGTGCTGAACAACAATGTTGTTATGATCGTTATGGCTTCTTAATGTTATCTTATGATCAGATGTGGGGCTCTCGTCCGCGACGTATTCATAATTTAGGCAAAATGCCTTGGAATGAGGCAAGCAAGGTTCCCACTTTATCCACCTGGTTTCACGATATGCGTCCTTTTTATTCGTGTTGTTTCTGGCAAGAAGAACAAGCTGTCGGTTGCGAAACTTTTCGTTTCGAACGGCGTCCCTCGCAAGATTGCGTAGCTTATCAGGCGCCCGGCATAGCAGGCGTTTTCGGAGATCCGCATTTCATAACGTTTGATGGAACTCAGTACAGTTTTAATGGTTTGGGAGAATTTGTTTTAGCTCGGAGCGTTGACTCTGAACATCGTTTTGAGGTTCAAGGACGTTTCGAACAAATGCCACCTAATCAACACGGTGCGGTGGCCGCCACTCAATTAACAGCATTGGCCATGCGTGGCAATACCACAACCACAATTGAGGTTCGTTTACGTCCAAAAC
This sequence comes from Glossina brevipalpis, assembly GCA_000671755.1. NCBI lineage: Eukaryota > Metazoa > Arthropoda > Insecta > Diptera > Glossinidae > Glossina > Glossina brevipalpis. The sequence continues at coordinate 955,448 of KK351077.1, read as the reverse complement.
AAGCCCGTTGGCGTTACAAATTGGATGTACTAGCAGATGGACGTCGTATTTACTTCGATCGCGAAAGTTTAAAATTTCAACATTTTGATGGCGCAACTGTTTACACGCCCACATATCTGCTTAATCAGAGTCAAGTTGTGGTTATGTTTGATTCGGGTATCGGTGTTGAAGTTGTAGAGAACGAAGGCTACATGACCGGAAGAGTATATTTACCATGGCATTTCATAGTAAGTGAGTTATGAAATCACTAGACCACATTAAAAATTTTCACATTTTTAGAATAAAACGTTTGGTTTGTTCGGTAATTGGAGTTTTAATCCTATGGATGATTTTGTTTTACCAACCGGTCAAATCCTCGCCTTAAACGTAAATAATCTTCAACAATTACACAGGGATTGGGCTATGAAATGGATGTTAGCCGACCGCGATTTGTCTGGTTTAGGATCGGCTTTATTCACCCGAGAGTTTGGGAAATCAGCCAGTTACTATTCCAATCAATCATTCGTGCCAAATTATGAAGCAGAACCTGTAAATTTTCTACCAGCAAATCGGTCTTATGATATTGAGCGAGCAGAAGAGTTATGCGGCGAAAGTTATCAGTGTCGTTATGATTACGGCATGACTTTGAATCGAGATTTAGCACATTTTACAAAAAATTATTACGACAGCATAATAAACATAAGGAGTCTAAATTCTAAGTAAGTTATCTTTAAAAAAATAGCAAAGAATTTTAGTAACAATTTTCTATTTGGTGAAGGCGTATTTTATCATGCGGAGTCTTAGAAACACCTCGGTTTGGCCGTAAGTTGAGTTTCAATTTCATGCCGGGATCAAAAGTTTCTTTTGAATGCAATGAGGGTTTCGTTCTAATTGGCGACCAAAGGCGTGAATGTCTGTCCAATGGTTTATGGAATGTGCCTGAATACGGTTACACGGAATGTCTTCGTAAGTTTTTGCTTTAGCTCTTCGATAAGTGAATGTAGAAAACCAAAGAAGCAATTAATCTATCTTTTCGACTTGAAGGTGAAGTTTATTATACAAGACGAGTCGCTTTCATAGCAATTGGCATTATCTTAGCTGTTATATTGCCGTTGATGTTGTGCATTATATGCGGCGCTTATCGTTTCCGTCAGAAACAACTTAAAGAAGACCCTCAATGGCAAATGTCTTTACCACGTTCAAGAGCTTCGTCGCGCACCAATTTACGTCAAGTGAGCAACGGTCCTGATGACGACAGCGACACGGATAATATGGGAACTATAAAAAAGAGTAGGTCTTATGATAAAGTATATCACACGAATGAACCACTACCGGGCAAACCCCGAATTGACTTTCCAGCTAAGAAATGGGATCTGGATGAAGAGGATTTCACATCATCGGAAGGTAGTGGAAATAAAGATTCGAAATTAGCAAAGGATATTGAATACATTAATAAAACAGATGAAAAAACAAAACAAATGGGTAGACGTTCTTTACATTCAACATCTGGGCAAGACGAGGGAACAGCCATTAATGAACAGGATGAGCCCGATGATGTGCGAAATTTACAGACAACTGTTTACAAACTTAATGGTTTCACTGAAATACCGAATGGTTTAACACAGCAGCAATATAGTCCTACATTTAGCGCAGTCGATAGTCGAAACAGTGGTGCCAGTTCTATGAGTTATCAACCGGGTCAAATACGTTATATTGGTGTTCCAGTATTACCAAACGCCAATGGTCAATTCGTTAATAGGACAGCCTATGCACGTCCTGCGCCTCTAGCAACTATGTTATCGCAAGAAAACGGTTTACCTTCACCGATACATGATGCTTCGCCAACGCCTTCGGTGCAAAAGTCTACAGAAGTTTAGTATGCAGAAAAGACATGCATCTCCCATGATTTTGATCGCCACTGAAATTTTAATATCATTGTTTACTAAAATGATAACCATGACTTTATTCATTCTGCTCAATACTTGAATATTACAATATTTAATCTTCCTATGAGTTTAATTTTATTCCTTTTTATAATTGGGTTAAAATGGAAATATCTTTTTTTAATTTTAATAATAACAATTTTCGCTGCCACAATATTTTATTTTCGTTTTTTTTTTTAAAATCATTTTGATACAAATATATTTGCTTACAGGCGTTTATTTTTCATGCGTCTTTTATGAAATAATATAATGAGACAATAAACAAAAAAGTTTTATAAACGAAAAAATTTGTAGTTTCTAATTAAAAGCTTGATATTTAAGTATTTATTAATTGTTTGCGTCAATTACTTTGTGTTTATAAAATTCATTTAAACAAATTTATCTTTTCGTTTAATTGAATTAATAATAGATTAATTGTTAATTTGTCTACATATATATCGCTTAGATAATGCCAATTACTTCCCTTTTCAATAAAGCTTTTGGTTTTCAAGAGTCTACTTACTTTAAACATTAGTTTTTCAGAAGAGTTTGTTTATTGGTTAAGTATAAAATTGTCTGAAGAGTGTCGTGGAATTGTGAAAGCGTTAAGAAATATTATAAACTAGATTAATGAATATTGGGCAAAAGTTTATGAATGAATTGCACAGAAACCTAACGATATTGACTTTAACAAAATCCTCCATGTTTATCAAACAATCCACAATTCTTTTGAAATAAGTCAAAAAAATCATAATCTTACTTAGTTTGAGAACAATACTCAACGCAGAAGCCTTAACACTTTTCCGGAATTGTGCTCACATCACAACCTAATAGTTAGGTTTCAAACTGTTTGTAATGCCCGGAAAGAAACTTCAGATACCCCAGAAAATATATATATTCTTGATCAACATCAAATTTGGAACTGGTATAAGCATGTACGTCTGTCCGTCTGTTCATCTGTGGTGGAAGTTCTTGCAATGTAGGTTGGTATTGAAAATGAGAAAAATGGGTCAAAGGTCCATAGTATACAATACAACCTAGACTGAGAACACCTCTGTTTGCGAAAGCAAAACAAAATTGGGTTTTTTGCTCATTGCCCATAGATCATACAAGATACATCTATAAAAATGTTCACAAATATTGCGCTATGTGTTCCGTAGTCTCTGTGCAAAATTATAAAGGATCGACGACGCCCATTCGGTACAATAAAATATTCTTGATCAGTACGAAATTCGGAATTCACCTTAACATGTCCGTTTGTCCATCTGCCCATCCATCTGTCTGTGGTAAATACTCTCCTGGCCGCAAAAATGAAGATATCAGCTTCAAATTTGGTAGAAATAAGGGAGTTCTTTGACATACGTTTCTATTGAACATGGTCTAAATTGATCATAGACCACGCCTACACTAAGTAATAATCTGGAAACGCGTTCGTTTTCTGGCTGTTTTGCTCAGAATATCCACAGCATTTTATAAACATAGAAAAAATCTGCCACGCCTATCTGTTAAAATTTGATTTTTTTTTTTACTTTCTTAAGACAAAGGTGGTGAGTATAAACGATTCGACATAGCTGAATATAATTTTCTCACTTGCTTTTTCATTTCTTTGTTGTGAACGCATCGCATCCAATTTTAAACTGAACCTGTGAATAAAGAATTCATACAAGATAATATTAATTAAAATGAAGCTTTTTACTAAAATTTTGCGCACGTTCCAAGAACGAAAGGTTTACGGATAAATAGATCTCTTAATGGATAACAGATAACAATTATTTGGTCATTACTTCTTTCACTTTATGCATCTCAGCATTTCCTTTTTAATCCATTGATTAATTACTTCGTTCAAATTATTTCCAAATTATACTCTTATACTGGAGTGCATGCTACGTTAAGCTATTTTCATCCTTCATTTTGGGTGACAGTGGCTGAGTTGTTAACTTTCTCCCGCCTGTTTTAATTTAAACTACATGAAAATATAATATTAGGTCTAGAGAATAAAAGTGATGTAGAATGACTGAAGAGCTTGTTTGCCTCTACTTTGTAAATAGATTTTCTTAAGCAAAATAAATTGATCCTAACCAAAAGCTAAATGTAACTATTTTCACCCATCCATGCGTACTTACAAATGTCATTTTCAGCGATTATAGAAGTTAGGAGAACACATCGATCATTTACAGTTGAATACACTTCAAAACCGCAAAAGTGAATGCTAGAAATTCTTGTCATTTACAACAGCAGTTTTTAACGTGAACCATACACAAACACATTTAGGCTTAGTTACAAGTGTTGTGCTGTTACGAAAATTAGAGAAATTTTTATTTAATCAATTCAAGAACTACATTATTTTTGCTTTAAGTTTATCGTGGTACAGCCATGTAAATACAAAGCTATTTGATTTTTCTACTTGCATTTCATTTAGGTCCCGAAGAGCATCATGCAGAATTGCTACCATTTCTTTGGGTTTAAGTTTGTTAATTTTAATACTAACGCGTTTGTTGGTGGTATGTGCGGCACATTATTGGATTCAAGAGAAAACTAAACAAGAAGAAATTGTTGGTGCAAAGCGACAGAGGAAAAAAATGAGAATTAAATTAATTTAAAAATGCTGATGCAATCACATAAGAATCGTTTCATGCATGGAAATAAGTTGAACGTTTCTGGATTACGGATTAAATTTTTTTTTGCTTTATATTAATTATGAATTATAAATTTTTCATATTTTATAATAAAACACATTTTATACGCCTGCCAAGAAGCAATGCACAAAATTTTCAAACGGTTACGATGAAATATTGTGTGTTCAGTCACAATACGCAACAAATATTATCCTTCTTTTGTCTGGAAAGCAATGAAGCCGCAATGTAGAAACGTTTCGAAAGAGCATCTTCAGTCATTTCGTGTGGTAGCTATTTTCACTTTTTTGTGCCGTCGCATTTAAACGTCTCGAAATAGTTGATTTATAAACTGCTGCCCTGTTCAAAGGTCTTTGAGAGTTTGAACCGAATTTTTGCTCAGTAGGTCTTGCAATTCACTGTTCTCGAACTTATTTGATCCTCCAGATCGTTCTTTGTCATTGACATCAAAAGCGTTCTAAACCGCAGACACCAAAACTGGCAATTGCAATAGATATAGATATAGAGTAGAATATTAAAGGATTCATTTTTGTGTGTTCAACTATATGGTATTCTTGAAATACTACTCTTTTATTCATGAGTAATATTTTTAATGTTGTTAAACATCTAATGTAAGAGAGAAATAATTCAATCGCTTAATTTGTTAAATTAGTTCCTTCTGCTAATATTACTTACTTTTAAAAATATTTTTTATACTTTTTATTTAATCAAATACTTTTTTGTTACGTCCGTATGGCGTCTTATTTTCTACATTTTATAATCATTCGTCTACTACTACTACCACTTGCAGCAGTCGAAGCGTATTTTCAATATTTAATAGAAGTCTCGGTTTTTCTAAGAGTTGCTGTGAATTCATACATGGTACAGATTATTAAAAAAAATTTGTGTTGTTTTAGTGCAAAAAAGTGCATACAATTTCATTTAGTAGGGCGAGAGTGGCGACATGTAAGGACCAAACGACACCGACATTTTAAAACACACAAGTAATCAAAATAGAAAGTTATTTTTAAAAAAAGTGGCTTTTGTTTGCAATATGTTTTTACGCAAAATGTGTATCAAAAATGTGCAACGACTGCGAAGCAATTTTTGACAAATAGTGGTTAATAGAAGATGATTATTTCAACAGCCATAGAAACTTGAATAAATTATTTTGCGACTTCAAAAAATATTCAAAAACAATAATTGAATAATAATATTAATCAAACGATTTTCTTTTATTTTTTAAAAAATGATGGATTGTAACTTATGATTTGAAGATCGTTTATTTGAAAATACATTTCAAAAGGAGCATTATGTAAATGCAAATAATTGTTTATTATAAGCATTGATTTATGGGTGTCTGGCATTTAAAACGTTTTGAACATCATTTAAAATTTGTATTTTTTTTTTATTTTTATTTGAAACAGATGATTTTATTGCATTTTTTACTCATCGGCGAAAGGTGGGTTTACATTCATTTCGTCATTTTGTTTGTTTCGCATCGAGTGTAAGAACTATAAAATTATTCTCATAGTATTTTTCAAAATTTTTAAGTTTATCTATCGATATCGCTAATTTCAAAATACTACGCCTGAAAAGCTTACGTTAAGAAAAGAAAAACTCTTTTCGCAATAATTAGAAAACTCGTTTTAAAATTTCATTTTTAAATAACTTTATTATTTAATATATATTTTTTGTTTTTACATTATTCATGTTTGTATAGGTGTGTTGTCTGCGTTCTATTTTTAAATTTTTGGTTTATTTATACTGATTTTATTTGATTTATTTGTATATTGAAATTTTACACAATATCCGTTTAAATACTTATCAATTTTGTGCTAGTTGTCATCTTTTTTCTCTTGTCTATATGCGTGAAACTTTGTGAGTTTTGGGCTTTGGTGAAAATATAAATAATTTCATGTATGTGTATACCTGGAATTGATTGGTGCTCAATATTTTTATTACACTAAAAAAAAAATTAATTGAAATAATTTAACAAAAATAAATTAAATCTGATCTGAAAATTTTTAATATCTTTGGAGATTGATTATGAGGTTTACATTTATGTTAATATTAAAGAGTACTTCAAAAAAAATTGTAGAAATTCTGAATATTTGTACTTTGCTCACTGAATTTCTAATACTTAATGAATTGAAGTTCTTTATGAATGAATGGAAAGTAACATTAAGCAATCTCTTGTGTTAAATATATAAACGCTTTTATGCAATACAAACATATTAGTTCAGTTCGTCGTGTGAGTTTATTGGCAGGTTTTTTACTTAAACTACAACAGAGGGATCACTAAAAATGTCCACATTTATTGAGCTAACTATCCCCTGGTGTTGGTATAGAAATAGAAAAAGTAAACTACGCCCACTTGATATAATAAAGTCTTTCAATTAAATATTTTTATGAAAAAGAAGTTTCAGAAACCTTATAAAATACATACATCAGTATCAAATCAGAATACATCTAGACACTTCGCTTGTCCAACTGTCTGTTCTGTGTAATGTTGACAATAGAGAAAGAAATTTAGCAAAAATTTTGAAAGTTTTCTTACATACGTTGGTATCGAAAATGAGTTATATCAGTCAAATTTTCGTGGTGTTCCATAAAAATAGAGACAATCTCCCACATCCACCAATTAAAAGTTGGCTTTTTTTTTACATCGCTTTAAGATAAAAGTGTTAGGTATAAAATATAATTTTCTTACAATGCTTCGTTTTTTCGTATCTTGCTTGAACTGTTGATTGCGAGAAAATATTCTGAAAATTATTTGCTATTAACTGAAGGTTAAATTTATTTAACTTGTAGTTTAATTTTGATAGAAAATGGTCCCCAGAGATTTCCGTCATGAATATTTCATAATAATTAAAGAATTTCATTTTCATTTGTAAATATTTGACACTAAGACTACTGAATAGGTCATTTTGAACCATTTTCATTTTTAATGTTCAAAACTATGCTTATTAAGCATGTAATATTTAAAAATTTTTAATTTTCTTTTATTTATATAGTTTAAGAAAAAATCTTTAAATATCCGTAAATTCCCTTTTCTTCACTTGTTCTAGTTTTCGTAGTAGTAGTATTTTTACCAAATAACGCCATTTTGATCCCTAATCTTTGACAACTTGTGATAGCCACAAAAATAAAGATAGAAACCTGAAACTTTTGATCAAGGAATGTTTCCGACAAATTTCAGTTTTCTATTTTTATTTTGCAACTAAAGCAAGTCAACAAAAATTAGGGTTTCAAACGACCCCATATGGTAGAAATATGTAAAGAGGTCTCAATAAGAGTGGACGATTTAAATTTTGTGTCATAATTTTTTTTGTGCAAGTGTCAACTCTGAAATTTGACAGTTGTCACCTACAACTGTCCCGATTATCTTACACTATTTATGAAAACCCCTTACAAAAAGCGGAAAACTTCGCGGAAAAGAGTGATCAAAATATGTGAAGAAACTATATCGATTGTAGACAGTAATCCTCCTTTGCGTCGACATGCCGCTCGGTCTCTCTCTCTCTCTCTCTCTCTCTAAATAATTGTTGCTCTAAACCAGCATCGTTCTCATCAACTTCAAATTTCATGAGGCACTATACAGTGAATTTTGACGAAACATTACCTGTACAAGCTTCATCTTATTCAGGAGCTCAAATCAGCAGATCATGCAAAGCGCCGGAAATGAAAAAGTGATATCCTTTATAAGCAAAACGTCGGTAATTCTAGTGTTAACGATGTACGAAAGTATTTCTCTATAATGTCTTCCTAGTATTTTTACATACATTTCTAAAGTTATGAATTCGAGAGAAGAATATTTCGTTGTATTAAAAAATATGTTTGTATGATTTCGTTCAAAATGAATATACATTCTATTGAAAAGTAACAAATTTATAGCTCCTCCCCTTGTAGATTTAAGAGCATATACAGGACAACGAAAAAAGAGATGGATTTTGCTGATCAGCATCTTGTAAGTGCAGTTGACTCTGTAGTTAATGATTATTGTATATGGTTTTTTATAATATAGATTTTGCTTGCGTTACCTTATCGACATATAAACCTCAATGTGTTTTAATATAGATTTGCATATATTTTAGCGGTTTTTATTGGAAATACAGACTTAATATACTATAAAGCTATTTTCAGTTACAGTTTAACAGTTTGTTTTTTATTCTTTAAAGTCATGTATATATATGAGTGTAAGTTATATTTGTTTGTACAAGTATGTGCAAATGAGTGCTTACGTATACGTTAGAACCGAAATTATGTCAATTGAACGTTTAATAATAAATTTCGTTCTTTATGGTTATTTGCGGGTTTTTTTTTTTTTTTTTGAGAATTTCTTTATCTTGCGTTTTGGTCTAACATACTTTTGTTTTTTGTTTTGTTCTGTGTTTTACTTCTCATATATAGATGAAGTTTTTTAGATGTGCAGATATATAGTTCAGCATATGGCTTACGTTATATAGGATATCTTTTTTTTTTGTCAATAATTTTTATATATGTATACGTAATATTCTCTTAATAAATTGTTTCTTGGTCTATACTTTTGTTCTCATTTATTTTTTATATAAATATGTTGTTCGTTAAACATTATTATGCAGATTTCTAGCTTTTTACTCGAAAAGTTTCTAAAATTTTTAAAATATTATATAAATGTTTTTTAGAATTTACGTGCATTGAATTTCATTTCTCTTTGCGCTTAATGATGTATATATTACCCCACATAGCGTTCTGACAGAAAACATATACGGTTTCAATATATTCTGCTTTAGGTAATTAACTGAATTATCAGCATTTCACATGTGTATGTGATCAACTGTTTCACACTTGTGTTATTTACATTTGTATCGAGAGACTAATTTTGAGTAAATGTTGGTTCAATAGAATTATTCTTGAAAAAAAAGAGAGATCAGAAATTCTTTTATGACTATTTTATATTGTGCTTTAGTAAAATGTATATATATGGAGTTGACTTGAGCGTATCACAACAAGCTCGCAAAAAAAAAAAAATATAATATTTGGAAGTAATTGTAGTTAGGAGATTGTAGTGTTTACAATCCAAAGTTATTGCATAAATTTTTATATGTATGTATAATATATAGTACGTAGAGTGCAAATGTACATTACATTACATAGAGAAGGCAGTTGGCTTACTGTTTCAATCTTATATCCACCACTGCAAAATAGCTGTGTATTGATTATAAAAATCTGTTTCGAATGTTAAGAAGTATTCGATGACAGAATCCATCCAATCCATATCTGTTCTTCATCTAACGACTTTGCATCTATAGACTATCCGGCCGCTTGCCATATTGTTTGTGAATGATATCTTTTCTTCCTCTATCTAGCATGGGCATTAATTTCACCGTTCGCTTGTTCTATAGCCTGCTTCTCTTACTAACAGTATAATTCAAAGATTCCTTTACCCGTTCATCACAATATTCGCCTATGTTGTTCGCGGTTTTTCAATTTTTCTTTGTATATCTTCCCGGTACGTTCCCTTGTTCGTCTATTCTACAAGTCACCCGCTACATTGTTGTTTGTTGTTGTTCGCCCACGTCACAACCCTTCAGGTGTTGATGTTGAGTGAATGCTCTCTCTTTCAAATACGTAGTTGTCCATCTCTTGGTCCTTACTGCAATCTATCGGCACTCATAGCTATTAACAATACGGTATCTTTATACAAATGCTGCCTGGATCGGCCTGCTAACGTTTAGTTGATTTTCCTATAAATAGGTAAAGTGGTGGGTATCCGAAATTCGCCCAGAGGCGAATGTGAATTTATATCTTATTGACTTAGTATCTATGTAGGTAAAAGGACTTTTTATTTTATTTTATTATGTATTTAAATAACTTGAAAGCCAAGGCTGTAAAGAGAAAAAAAAAGTAAAAAGGAAAAAAGATTTTAAATAGTTTTATTTAAAAGTAAGTAAATTTGAAAAAAGTAAACCAAGATTGATTTACACATTTTAGTTGATATAGTTATATATCCCTTTGTCATAGCAACTCTCAAAGTTGAAAATTAAATTTGACCACTTTATGAAAAAGTGATTATGATTCACCTATGAACTCTCTCACAATAGATGAACTACTGCAACAACAGTATGGAAGAAAGAAAAAAAAAAGCAAACAATTAAGATATTTACTTCAGAAATCCCCGGCTTATACTCTGAATTTTTGTTAAAGTCATCTCAAGGATCAGACTATAAGGGTTCAAGTTGGTCCGTTGATATGTTCATCTAGAAGTGATTTGAGATGGTAAGCAATAAAGATTTCCTCTAAGGAGAATAAAGATTTTCTTCTTGTTCACAAAATAAGTTAATTTCCATGAATAATGAATGACAATATGTGCACTGAGATAGAAGAAACATTAAAATGAAACCCTTCGGCAATTGAAATTTCGAAAAATAATTTCAAATGCAGACGTATATGCATTCATTGTTTTTCTTTGAAGGAAATGTCAATTTGTAAGATTTTTCATTTAAAAAAAAAGCACAACAATGAATCTTTTCAATGACTAGGAAAGAAATTGGAGTTGTACGTCAGCAAATTACAAAAGTTCCTGATGTTTTTTTTTTTTTATAGAATTACATCCTATTTTTCTGTACACACTCAACTGTTTGCACTTTCATCGTCTGAGACAGAAAACTTAAAGTTAGAAAGTAGTTTGAGACACACAAACGTTGCTAGTGAAGACGGGCCAAATTGATCACAGGCCAGGAAACACGCCTGTTCTTTGCATGCTTCGTTCAGTACTTATTAAAAACTTCCGCAGGATTACATAAAAATAGAAAAAATCTACCATGCCCACCATTTAACATTTGCTTTTTCCCTTTTTAAAACAAATTTTCTTACTTGGCTACGTCTGTTTAGTTTTTAATCCATTGTGAAGTTAACATATCTTCTTAGTAAAGATAAAAAGAGTGGGTTAACTTCGTACCAGTAATTATTAATATTTTATGATATAAAAGGGTTCCGCGATAGCAATTTGACATAAAAATAAACTAAACCAAATATGGACCATTCTGGTCTATTTTTTTGGATAACACAATAACAATTTATAATTTTTCGTATTTGCTTACTATATTATTATTTTTACTTGTTTTCTATAGGATTTTCTATTAAAATTATTTTTATTCAAGTGAAGGCGTTCAAAATTTTTTCTCGATATCTAATTCAATTTATATGTAAGACAAATTTTATACTCCCTAACTAACCAAATCAATAAGATGTATGAGCTTTTAAGTGCCCCAAATTACATATGAGTATAAAGCTGCGTGTGTGTGTTCTATAAATATACATTCGTCTACATTTTTTTTCTTTTTTTGCTAAAAACAAAAACGTTTTACGTTTCTTTTGTTAAAGATGAGAAAAAAACATTTTTAATATCTTTAGGCAAATTCAAACACAAGTCTAATATTCAACAAGGTCAAAGTGGACTGCATGTAAAAGAATTACATTGTGAAAGATATTAATGTAAGCGTATATAGTTGGTGAGGATGCCTGTATAATGTAACAAATGGATTGTAATACATCGATGTAAGAATTGCCAAAAGGTTTGTTTGAAAACGAGATATGAAATTAGATCATGATGGACAGGAAAAAAAGAATCGCAAACATTTAGATAATGAATAACGTTTAGATACAATAGGTGTAGAAAAACCCCCAAGTATTTTGATTGAAATATTGAAAGTAAGTATAGATGAATTTTTTTGAAAATAATGCAATACTTTTTTCTATAGCCGATTTGAAAAATTGAGCATTAGACCTTTAAAGATGTAACATATTTTTGAAAATTTTACAAATTTATGAGAGGCACCTAGACTCATTCTCATTCACATCATATAGAACCATTAATTTTGTAGTTTTCAAATGTCATTATCTTCCCACGGCGCTGCACAATAAAAATTTCGATGGTGTTTTATAAAAATAGAAACAATTTTTCCAAGCCCAAAACGATGACCCTTTTAAGGTAATCTTGAATGATTTCTCTTCACATAACGGACAGTATACTCGTTCAAAATTATAAATGAACTCTATTTATTGAATATAGTATACTTTCTTTCCCATTGTTACATACATTGTTTTCTCATTCTTTTATTAAATATTGAAGAAGTTTTTCACTTCGTATAATATTATAAATATCAAAAAGGAGTTAGCATAAAAGTCACCAGTAACGAAACAGAAGGACCGGCATTGAAAATGCAATTCACCTAAATTATACAAATTAAACGAGTAAAATGCATATTTGTCTACAATTCTGCAAAAAGTCTTAATATTAGGGATTAAGCTGAATTCTATAAGATACTTTATCTAATTACAAGGCATACGCAAGTGGATGGAAAAGGGGAGAAATAACTACGAATAGACTAACAACTTTGAATTGCATCAGAAAAGAGCAAATGCTTAGCAGTAAAATAGGGAAGTAGCGAGTCTAAGCAAAACTAACTGTTAATCAAATTTTCCAGCACAATTTTTTCAATGTCATTTCGATACATAATATCTTTTGTGATAGCAAGTGATAGTTCGACAAATCCATACAGAATTTAATGCATAAACGAAAAAAAAAAACGATATCGTCATTACAAATCACTCAACAAACGGATCCTCGTCTTTTTGTTGAATGTAATGATTTAATATAATTGAAACTTTATAAAGATTTAGCAATCAATTTCCTAAAAAATTTACAAAAACATTTAAATAAATGAACAAAAGAGCACGCATGGGGAAAAGTTAGGGGAATTTTAGAAAATGTACGGAAATCAAAAATCAAACGTAATGCAAAACTAGTAAATGAAAATCGTGGTAAATTATTGCTCTACAATTAGAAAAAAAATGAAATAAGTAAATAATGAGAACAGAGAATTAAACTGATTTTCTCTTTTAATCGTTATTAAGCAAAATGGAAGAGAAAATTAGATGAGCAAATAGTTGTATTGCCTTCGTTCAGGTCGAATATTGATTGCTCTATATCTGATAGCGTTGTCCATTTCAAACGAAAGCTATGAGAGCAAGATAAGGTTACTATCAGTGGATTTTTGGAAATTTTCAAACATGATTAGCGCTGGTCAAGTGAAAATCGATTTCCTAATATTGAGCATATTCGCGACATTTTGCGATACGGGAGCTAGTTTCATTAAATTTTTTAGATTAAAAATAATCCGTGAAGATTGGGTGGACAGACTTCTTACGACATTTTGTGATAAAACAGAGAGTTGGTATAACAGTCGTATAATGATGCGATTGAGTTGCATTCCCTGTGTGTTACTAAAAGAACGATAAAATTAATATATTCTTTGAGTGTATATAACTGTATAAATAGACTCTTGTTGACATTGTTGTTGTAATTAACAGAATTTTTCCGTATTCTTCGTTTCTTATACTTTTCTTAAACAAGTTTCTTTGGGAATTTAATTTATGCTAATGCGAAAAATGACATAAAGCCAATAAAGAGAGAATGAAAGGCACTTAACTATAATATGGAAGAAAATCAAGAAAATTTAAGTTCATATATGCATTACCTTATAATAAACATTGAGTTAAAAACCTAAAAAAAAGCAAAGGCAATAAACAATATTTCTTCTTAGAATATCTATCTCATCGACTAATTAAACTTCAAAGTATGCGAAGTGTCTAACATTTGCTGGCTTATGTAAGTATTTGCATTATCCGAACATGTGTTAATAAATTACCTTTCAATGAATAGAAACCACATTCCTCTATATATGTTGAAATGGAAACTTATAGTAGATTTCAGCAGCAACAGGACGAATTGTGGCATATTTTCTATGTTTCCGTTGTAGAGGCATTTGCTTGCTCAGATGTGATTACACCGCCTGCAGATGTCGAAGAGGATACTGAAGTGTTACTAGATGTAGATGTCTTTCTTTGAGCTCGTGTGACATTTGTACGTGTAGCTGGTATAGGAGGTGTTTGTTGTTGTTGTTGCAATATTTGCGTACTTATAGGTATTGTAGGAGCTTGTGGTGTCAAAGCGGTGTCACCCATAGTACTGGTACCAATAGCTGCAATATTTTCATTATCCACGATACTGCGTGTAAGAAACCAACAATTCATTGGTGTTGGTTTGCCTTTCATAACGACTGGCCCACGACGTTCAAGATGGAACGAATTGTCCTGGTTGATCTCTTGACAGAGTAAGCTGTAAATGCATAATAAATTTACGTACACTCGCATATAGTTAATAATGCATCCTTTTGGATTGTCATGTATATGATAATCAGAATCACTTATTTGATTCTAAACAAATTGTTGAGATTATATTTAAATAAATAACTAAAGATATTCACACGTAAATATAATTAAACTCTTAGTACCAACAAATATGTCAAGCACATACAGCCCAGCATCATATCAATTTGTCACTTGTGTTGGTTTTGTTTATCACTTCCACTTGAGATAATCGGATAATTTATTATATTTGATTTATAGACTCGAAATTTCATTTACACTTACAATAAAGTGCATTTACCTTAATTCATCGCCAAAACTAAAGCAATTAGGGGCGAAGCGAAATCAATGTTCTTCATGAGTGAGTAGTTCAATACGATCTAATAACAAAGACATTTTGCAAGTGACATACTACATATTTATCATATTCATAGGCATCAATTTATATATTTAGCATATTTATAGGGATCAATTTATATGTTTAACTTATTTACAGGCATCAATTTGACGAACATTTAATATATATATTGGCAAAGTTATTCCATTTCGAAAAGAAAAAAAAAAAAATAATTGGAGTATTTTCCATTTAAAAAAAAAATGGAAAACTTTCTTTACCTTTTTTTTTTCGTTCTAAAATACAATAAGATAATCAATAAACAATTCAATTAAAATACATTTCAATTTGATTAACATTTTCATTCATCATTTTCAATTTTTATTTTCAAAATGAGTAGTTGTAAATAATACTGAAGCTATCCCTTATAAAAACACAAACAAAAAGGTGCAAACGATTCTAGGTGCTCTCATAAATAAATAAAAATTGAAAATGATGAATGAAAATGTTAATAAATTTGAAATGTATTTAAATTGAATTGTTTATTGATTAATTTATTGTATTTTAGAATGAAAAAAAAGCATAAATAATAAATTTATAAAATGATGTGTGTAGAAGCAAGCTTCTGAGACCCCACAAAGTATAAATATTCTTGATCAGCATCAAATTTAAAGTCGATTTAAGCATGCCCGTTTGTGCGTCCGCCTGACTGTGCAACGTGTGTGGTAATCATTCTTCCAGCTACAGATATGAAGATATCGATCGTATAGACTGAGAACACCTCTGCTTTCGGAAGCAAAAAAAAAAAAAAAAAATTAGATTTTTGATAATTTACCAAAGAAGAATAGCTAATGCTAATTAGGCGCCAACTTTTTAGGGTAGTATGAAAACTTTCTCTTAAGATTAACTGGCTTTTTGCTTGTTCCTGACAACTATTAAGAGTTTGAAATTGCCAAATATATATAACAATCATTGATTAGCAGAATCTGGTGATTTAATTACAATTACAATTAGTGTGGTTGGGAAGAAATATTCCATGAATTTTGCTATATATGAAAGACATATCTTAAGAAATACAGAAGGTAGAGAAAGAGAGAGAGAGAGAGAGAGAGAGAGAGAGAAACGAACTAGAAAAAAGAGAGAAAGCGAAATAATTCCGGCCACTTTCTTAAGAGTATCGGAGTTTACATAGAATACCAGATGAATTTATCAGCATTATTGAGATTAGCATGACAGGGTTAGTGAAAAAATAAATAGTTTTAATTTGTTATAAAATAAAAATTATATCTCATTAAAGAGATAGTTATTTTTGTTAAAATCATAAGCAATACGAGAGGCTGTGCTTTAACTTAACGTGAAAATTTATTTAAGTGCTTTCCGTGAAATAAGTGAAAAATTTTAATCAAAATAAAACTGATAGACGTTTGCAAGCAAATACACTATAAAAACTGTTCTCCATGCCATTGTTTTAATAAAGAGTAATATTCTTATGTACTTGCATATGTGCGCATTAGACGGGTTCATTATATTACGTCTATGAATTTGACATGGTTTTTTAATACGTTTACGTATTTTTACGATGATGGACGGGAACAAATGTTTGATGTGACATAATAATTTAGGTATAACTTTTCTTTTCAAATGAAAAAATCAATGAAAAGAGTATGCTTTTTGTATTAGAAATATTTTACGATCTTATAATTCTTATGAATCATGAATCAGCCTAATGGATTTTCGCAGTTTTATAATGTTACCAGAAATAAATCGAAATAAACATTCTATATGCACATGTTACAGGGTGCTTTGGCCGATTTGTGATATTCTCATTTCATGAAAGCAAATTTATAGAGGTATTACTTGATGTTATAAAAACTAAACTAAATTAATACTAATTAAAATTAGAAGACAAACAAACAAGTAGAAATTTCAGTAAGATACTGTGTGTGACTAATATTTATAGGTAATCAAGAATCAACAACGATGCGATAATCAATAACGGCACGTACGTATTTTGGTCGTGGTAGTAGTATTTGCTGTTATTATTAAAATAATCGTGGCAGCCAATTTTAAATCGAACTTAGGCTCGCAGAACAGGAAAATCTTTAATGTTGTTGTCTTTAACGTTTACGCTTCAAATGAGACGATAAATTAAATCGAAGCAACACGTAATTTGAAAACATAAACCAAAATTTTTATTTTTGTTAAAAAACTTTTTATGTTATTTTAAAAACATTATCCCAATGCATTAAACCAAAATTCATAAGTATATATATCACACTTTTCACAATAAATTTCGAAATAACTTTCATACTTTTTGTTTTTTTTTTTGGCTTGCTTGTATTGACGTCAGTTCATAAAGCTTTTGGCTTTTTTTTTCTAGTACCCTGTATAAAGGCAGAATTTTATACTTCTACAATTTTCTCTTACCTTTACGTATGCAACTCTTATGTACTCTTATAATTGGGAAAGAGAATACTTTTTGTAAGCCCCTAAAAGTTGGCTTTCTTAATATTAGAAAATGAGAAATTTATTTAGTTTTATTTAAGAATTCGTTGCAAAAGGAGAACACCGGTTATTTAAAATTGTTTATTTCATAAAGAGAAATTTTGCGTAGGAAGAGTGTATATAAAGTGTATAATGTGTATAGAAAAATGGGTACAGTTTGAAAAAGGACATTTTACTCACGCTGTCCTCAGAATGTATAAATAACATATTAATTAAATAAGGGTAAAAAAAAAGTTCAGTGACATGAATTTGTAAATTCCTCGAAAAACTGTGAACATTTACTTTATGTGATTAAGTGTATTTCACGTAAAAGCCAGCATTATATGGCTTCTTGCAATTCTGACGGTTCTGTTTTTTCTTTAATGTAACTGCAACTGTTAGCTTATAGAAAGAGAGAGAGAGATAGAGAGAGAGAGAGAGAGAGAGAGAGAGAGAGACAGAGAAAGAGATAGAGAGAGAGAGTGCATTGTTGAAAATATAATGGAATATATATTTGAATGTTTTTATGAGGACACGTTGGATAAGATTAGCCGAAATGGTTTACAGGATCGTTCATCTAGACGTGATGTTCTAGATCATTTAAATGCCATCATCGGTGGTTGTAGTGATGGTAAATAAATTTAATTAAAAATTTATTTAATCAAATTTGAGATTTCATAATTTTTATTTAGGACAAAACATGTTAACAGAAGAAGTGGCACGTATTGCTGTCTTGGCGGCCGTACGTTACCATCGTGATAAAAAAGGTGGCAATGGTGATGTAAGGATTTTTTATTTAATTAAATTTTTCCAATTTTTCTGTTCTTTTACGGTTTTTTTTTAAACGTTTTTAGGTTTGTTTAATGGGCAAATTTCACAACATTTTATATATAGCATTACGCACTTGCTGGGATTGGGGTGTACGTGACTCAGCCGTGGTTGTTGTTTTATTAGGTAAATCTCTTTAAAAAAAATTTTTCTTTATTAAAAACTATAAATTTCATCCAAATTTAAAAAATATTACAGTTTATGTTTCGTTAGAGTATCAATTTAATCATTATGCTTACTATCAAAATATTTTCATGCATATTCAATTCACTTTATATCTGAATCTGTACGTGTGCTTGAATTTAATTTCATTTTCCCAAAACAATTTTGTCTTCATTTGAATTTGAATGTGGACTATACATAATATAGCTGTACGAGCACTTACAGATATATGTTTGTATGTTGGGATGTTTTATGAATTTTTGCTTCTGATTTTACATATGTAGATGCAGTATATATATTTTTTCGATAGCGAATGCATTTGTATTGTAAGGCATCACATGCAACAAGTCCATGTTTGTTTTTACTAATAACGTTATTGTAGTGTGCAAACATTTTTGCAATAATAAATCAAAAATCAAAACTGTGTTAACTTTTCCAATTAAAATTTTCATTAAAAGTCAAAGGAGATTTTTAAGAAAGATTAAAAAAAGTGTTTTTTAAGTTAATAAATGTCAAGAAAACCTCCATACAATTGTGGAGAACGGCCAGTAACTTTAATATTGAAATACTTCAAACATATGAATTTAAGATGCTTCATTTTATTGTTAATGTAGCGTTGTTCGTTAACAACATAACATTGATCTGTATTTTCTATTTATTAAAAACCTAATTCAACACTTTTCTAAAAAAATAACTTGACAGACTGAGCAATATAAATTCCTTGGCAACATCTCTCCTATATGGAAAAAATTAAGTAAAAATATTGAAAATGCATCATATATGGCGCATCTTCCATTTAGAAATTAATTTAGGTTTCTTTCTTAAACTATATTAAAGAATTTTTTAAGTTTACATAGTCTACCGTCTATATTATTAAACAACTCATCTGTGAGTATTATATTGTCCCCATTATGGGACGATAACTTCTGCTAGTTTCCTCTTCCCTTACCTTTTACTTATTGAACACTGAAAAATCTTAATACTGATTTGAAGATAAAGCTAAACCATAAATTATTAGGGGAATGTTTTCTTAAACCAAAAGTTATTATTCAGCTTTCAAACTATGCTATAGATGGATGAAATTATGGGCTAAAGATAAAACTGTAACGTAAATAGTCAAGTCAGTCAGTCAGTTTTTCTGTAAGCGTCGAATTAAGCTGTAAGGTAAAACGTTCAAAAATTGAAAAAACATTAAGCTGGCTTTCTACACTGGGAAGATTCTGTAGATATATATAACCGGCCATATTATAAGTTACAGGTCAAAGATCTAATTGCGGGACAATGAATAATTCAATGGTAGTATGTGCCAGTAATTTTGTTTGGATAGACTATGGTGCAAGTCGCGCATCTGGCGCAGAAGGCTACTACAAGAAGGAACTTGCCGTAATATGCTTTGTGAATATTGCTCTGCTTTATATTTTTCAGAGGATATTCGAAAAAAAATAGATAAAAACATTTTAAATTAAAAATAAATAAAAAAAAAAAAACAAATTTAAAGAAGATTGACAAAATTCGTCGCTTAAAATACGCTTACTGTAAAAATACGATTATTATCGACATTTCAAAATTGCTTTATTATATGGAGGTTTACAAAGTTATTTTCGGGTTTACATTGAAACAAAAAAAAGTGCCTTTTGAAAATAAAGGCCTTAGCTTTGCAAAAATGTTGAAATGCATAGTGATAAAAATTAATTTGTGAAAAGAAATAGGAAAAAAATAAAAAGCTAATTCACGACATGAATTTAAAAATGTAAATCTACTTAGTTATGACACACGTCACTTTCCCTGTCATTTCCTCAAGCCTTCCTCACGAACATGACAGCATGGCAACGTCCCTTATGTGACCCCTTTGTTTTGTTAACCATATCCAATTCTTTTACAGTCAATTCATTTTATGCTTCAATTCCAATATTTATCTCTATCATCTTTCCAACATGATAGCTTTTTTTAAACTTTCTAAACGATTTTAATTTAAAAAACTTAAGGAAACTTTTGCATTAAAAATCGTTGTAATAATTTTCGAATAATATACTCGTAATGCATATGTATTTAATGAATTCTCTTTTACAGAAGAAATTTATGCATGCGAGAAGACATTTGAGCGTATTTTCCTTGGCGCTTTATTCGGACCACATGCTCCACATTTTATAGCTGGTTGGCGTAGCGATTTTCGTGATCAGGTAATGTATACAAGAGGCAAAAAACTGTGTATCAAATAAATTTCTCACTTTATTCTTACATGTATATATATGTTCCCTTGCATTCAATTTTTTATTACTACTTACGTGATGTTTTGTTTTGCGATTATGGCTTCCCTCCTGCATGCTGTTTAAAACCGTATAACATGGAAACAGGATGAAAACACTAGAGCTATGGTTTATTTTTTACATCATGCAACAAGTCTTGATATGACACTACCCGTTTGGATAGCACGTTATGAACAGGAACGCATGTTAAAGTAAGTAATCGTATGCAAACGTTTTTAAATAGCAATTGTTGAAAAGCTTTTATATGCATAGTAGATAAAAAAATCAATTTTAGAAAAGGTCTAAAGAGAAGTCAATGTTTTCTTTACCGTTTAAGGGTTTAAAAAATACACTAAATCGAATAAAGAAGTGGATATCGAATAGTAAAATATCGTCTTTACTTCAATTTTTAAATTTTGTCTTTATTTCAATTTTTAAATTCACAAGTTTTGTTCCGAATTGTAAAGCCAGTTAGATATTTTCTTTCTAAATCTCTGTTAATATTGACACCACTATTAAATCGGGTCTAATGGTCAAGATAGGCTCTTTAGCTCTCTTATTGTCAATTTGTCAATTTGGTTTTGTCTCCCACAATCTGGTTCTAATTCTCAGAGTTGATTGGACTGCTAACGGCAATCCACTGAATGTGTGGCTAAATGAAGTTCCTGGTCAATAGTACTGGGAGTGACACATGACACAATCTGTCTATGGTTGGAGTACAGTCATAGGCAGGCAGTCTCATCAGCTGTCTGTAGCTGGGGAGATCGTTCGAAGCGTTTACTAGCTAAGAAGGGCCAAAGTTTACCTATCGCCGCTCGGTGATGGCTTCGCGAAGATTGTAGGAGAAGGCATTGGGGTAAGAGAGTCTTTCGTGTTACGGAACTGGAATGTCACCTCTATACATTCAATAATAATAAATAATTCAAGAGTTAACATAGTAGGATTGGCCTTCTGGGATACATGGCAAATCCAAAGGTCTAATCAAATCCACGGGAACCAGGTTGCTCAGAGAGAGGTTGCTACTCTAAATACTGCTTCCCCAATACACTGCTTGGAGAATGCTGTTTTGTCTAATTGCTTCTTACGGTCCTTCGGTTAGTATCAAGGTGGCTGTGTAGTCCTAGAGAGGAAAACATTTTCACCAGAGGAAATTCTGGAGTATACGCAGTGAAATTTATTCTGGTGACTGGAAGTGGTGAAGCCCTTTTCATGTGGATTGTTCTATTCGCTAGGGACGCCAGCTATCGTTCGCTGAAATAGTCCTGTTCTTAGGTGCTTGTATAAGTAGGTACCTACGTGAATCCAAAGCAGGGATCTTTCTGCGTGAGTCCAACTATATGCGTCAGCGACTGTTAACATGAAGTTCCTTATCAATTAGTTTATGCCTTGGTCAAGCCATAATTAGTGATAACATTTCATATAATTTTTGTAAAATATTTATTTATTGATCTTCATACATATAATATCTAAATAAATTTGCAGCGTATGATTCAAGATCAGCGGTAAGCGCGTAGGTATTTTTACAAACAACAACAAAATGACAAATGTTTGTAATACCCAGAAAGAAACTTCAGGGACCTCACAAAATATCTATATTCTTGATCTGCATCTAGTTTAGATTTAAGCATGTCCGTCTGTGAATTTTTAATAAACATTTCCGTTGCCCCGAAAATGAAGATATCGATTTCAAATATGACAGAAACATTGGAAGTTGTTCCATATACGTTGGTATCGAAAATGGACGAAGTCGGTTCCAGGTCATGTATTTAAATGGGATATATATATGAAATGTATTTAAATGGGATATATATACATTTCAATAAAATTGACATTTTTAAGCATAATTTTCAATTTTTATTTTCAAAGTAAGTAGCAGTGCATAAACTTGAAGCTATCCCATATAAAAATTCCCTATTACGCCCCATTTAAAAAGTTTTCATTTTAGAAAAATTGTAATTTCTAATATTTTTTGAAGAAGATACGTAGAAAGTAATATTTTGGTACATAAAGTAAATATGAAAATATGAAATGTGTGCCTGATTCAGAATGTGGAACCCTTTGTGAACTGAGGCCTTTTCCCACCTCCAACGATCTTGCAATTTATTTATGTATTGAATTATTTTAGAATTTTTTAATATTTTTTTCTAAATAATTGATATTTTATTTTTTCTGTTTCAGCTACTTTTATATTTTACATTTTCTTATTGTTGTTAGTTGAAACAGCAAAAATCTGTTCAACTTCTTTTTTGTCTTCAAACTTGAAAGTCGAGATTGCATTCTTTTTGAAACCTGGTTGGTTTTTGTTTTTTCTAATATACTTTACACACACACACTTTAGCTTTTATTAAATTTCTAAAGTCATAAAATCTATATGTTTAGAAGAAAAAGTGATTTAATAACTTAAGAGAGAAGAACTTTAAAAACTTCCTAATGAATAAAATCGTTACTACAGTTTTTCGTCTCTCTGACTTAAATGCACTCATAAATATATGTGGGTATATGCAGATAAATATGTAACTGAAAAAAGTTACACGATAGCAGACTGTTATCATTACGAAAGCGTAAATAAAATGGAAGCCGTAAATTTTTGCTTCGTTTGAGGTGTTGTTATAAAATGTTATTTAATGTTATTTTAATGTTTCACCGTAGTTTGCTGTATTTTCGTTTTTAGTTGGCATATAAACACATTTACGTCGTCAGCGTATATTGCATAAATTTTATGCTTCTTCTTTTGTCTATGACATCATTAGGCTTTAAAAACTATATGTAAAGAGCACGTATTGAAAAAAGAAGCGGGAATAACAAGTTTGTTATTTCGTTGGCGACATCTAGAAATAGTAACTGAAGACCATCCACGAATTGGAGATGAAGGATAGGTTAGGCCGCACATTGATACGCTTTAATCATTAAAAAGTTTCAAACCAAAAGCAAAAATGTGGTTCTAGTGTGGAAGCATTGTTTTTCTTTCTCTTGCATTTGTTTGTTTATCCATCACCGAAAGATAAACTTGTAGTAATTTTGTGATATTCAAAAGCTGTGTCCTCAATACCAAAGAGAATTGTTCAAAGCAAGGATCGTATAAATGTCAAATTGAAAAATAATTAATTTTCCTTAAGCGTTTTCTGCTATTTTAATGTTTAAAGAACATATTTTATTTATCTTATTCAACATTATCAAACAGTTATCAACTTTGTATAAAAAAAAGAAAAATTAAAAAAAGGAATTATGTAATATAATATTTTAAAATAAAAGTACATTTTTTGAATATTTTTCTAAACAATAATTAATCTTTGCGTTCAGTCTCATCGCGACGAGTAAACTATTTAAATATTCATGGCTGAATATTCCTTGACTAGGTCAACGGATAAATTTTAGGCAAGAATTTGATATAAATTCGAGCGCTTTACTCATTTCTACAACATTTGAAAATGAAAATGAACACTTTACAATAATTACTATGTATTCATTCATATTTCGTCTTGCTGCACCGATTGCTTGGTGCCGACTTATTGCCAATTCACAAAAAAAGTTTGTATATTTATATGTTTGTATATTTATTCGTATTGAGATGGATATGAAGCTCTTTTATATTCTTATCAATAAACATTTGAAAAACTACAAATTTATGTAAATTTCACACTTATTGACTTATAACAAATATTTCGGAATATAAAAAAGGATTCAATTTCAGTTGAAAGTAATTTCCCGTATACCTTTCATATGTTATGCTAGTCAGTTAGACATAAAACGAAAAAATCAAATAAATTAAGTTTAGCTGATTTTGCCGTTTGAAGTTGAGTATGTCTGATTCGTACTAAACGGTATTATTTTTTTCAGATACATGTGGATAAATATATGCTTTTTTTTTATTTATTGTGAGATTTTCATTTAAAATTTGTTTTATATGTAAATTTCATTATACATATAAATTTATCACGATACCATGAACACACTTGTTTTATAAGGGAGTCGTATTCAAGAAAAAAAGGCAAAAATATTATTCGTGTATGACATACTACTACTTTAAGTCATATCACTTTTTGTCTAAATATACTTGATTACTTATACGTCACTTAGTGTTATAAATTTCAATATGTTTATTTAAAAGCATTAAATTTGTTGGGAAATGGAGAACTAACTAAAGCTGAAAAATAAAAAGAGTTTCTCGTTACTAGATGAAGACATAATTATGTAGTTGTGTAGCAAATTGCACATATGTGCCTTCTTATGCGATATCATGGGATTTTATTTTCAGGTTTATTGATATTCCTATTGAATCTTGCGGACGTTCTTCACCGTTACGTGTTGCCTTGCAAGCAAGTGCTCCCGATTTATTATTAATACTTTTAAGGTAAGTGTATAAAACACATAATATTTATACTATTTACTATATTATTTATTCGTTACTATTTATACTATTTACTATATACAGATAAACGCGTATATAAATATTAATAATAATCTTAAGTATGGGAATGCAAAGCAATAAAATTGTCATGACCTAATTAGGATTGTTAGCTTTTTCAGCCAAATAGAATGCACAAAGCATTGTTGAATTAATTTAATTAAACATGAATTTTTAATGTCTATCTGTCCAAACGAAACATGCATACGTTTTACACCAGTACGCAAAAATTAAATTGAGGAGGAGTTAAGCTTTTCGAATTTTTACTCTCCAAACTTTTTCTCATTCACCTCACACAAAACTTTACTAGATTTTGTAATTTAAGTAAGCCCCCGAAAGAATTTATCGTGTTTCCTAGCACTAAAGTTTTTTTTTTTTATATAACAAATGTCAAAATGTGATAAGGTCGCATTTGACCCGAAAGCTTTGATATTCAAAGTATTTTCGCCTCAGCGGACGATAAATTGTAGAAAAGCTTTGATAAAGAATAACACGCAAGTGTAATAATATCATTTAAAGGCCTTTAGCTAACCAATCTTAAATCATTCGAAGCAAACTCACGGAAGAAACTTAAGACGATAGAGAAGTGGGTTGTTGCTCATTTTGATAAAGAGCATTGAAAAGGAGACAAAATCGAGCGAAAGAGACTAGCAAAAGTTTATCCGCATAAAAAACTATTGTTTAACAATTTGACAGATCAAGACTAGTTAGAGATATTGACGACCGGTAGTGGCGAGTTTGGTCTATGAAATTTAAATAAGTTCTGCATTAATTAAATAAAAATGGATTCATCAGGTCATTACCGTTCGCCAGATCATTACATGTTTGTGGTTTCAAAAAGCATCAAATTTTTTTTGACTGGTTATTTTAGAAATTCTGTAACGATTGGTTTGGATTGAGTGTTGGACAAAATAATGTTTATGTTAGTTTTTATAGTTACTTTTCATTAAATATGAAGTTATTTTGAATTTTTATATTCAAAGGTTCAACATGTTTTAGACAAGTCTTGGATAAAGTGAAAACAAAAAATTTAAGTGTAGTGATTTTATTAGAAAATACTATTGAATACAATGGAATTTGAAAATTTGAATAATGTAAGGGAAAATAAAGAATGTGTCAGGAAGTGATTCTTCTCTTTCTAGAATATTCAATCAGTACTATTGTTTAGTTATATCCAGCTAGATGACAACTTCGAAAGCTCTAATTCTATATATGTTCACTTCAAATATAAAATTTTACAAGATTCACATACATATATACATTATGGAAAATGTACATTTTTTGTAGAGAGAAATTGCAAAGAAACATTTTCGCAATAATTTCCAAGGACTCTAACATGCATATATATATGTGTATACATATACATTTATATATATACGTTTATATATATATTTATCTTTAAAGTCATGGCGCATAGTATTCGTTTAGGTAACAGTCTAAAAGTCAAAAAGGAAGTAAAGACATTTGCAGCTACAAGTACTTTGTTGACTCTTCTACAATTTCTTAAACAAATTTTTCGATATTTTTTTAAAGGCAGCAAACAATGACTGCAAGATGTCTCATGGTCCATGCGTTTTCATGAATATATTGAAAAAAAAAGAAAAGTTTGCTGAAATTTAATAATAAATATTTAATTATTTTGTACGAGTTTTACCCGATAAAAGAAAAAAACATTATTTTTCTGGTTTTTCTGTCATTTTGTTTGTAATGCGCAGAAGGAAACTTCGATTTAAACTTGTCCATCCGTCCGCCCATGTAATATCTGTGGCAAACATTCTCTTCGCCGCAAAAAAGAAGATATCGGCTTCGAATTTGGCAAAAATATTTGGAAGTTCTTTCATATACGTTGCTATTGAAAATGGGTCAAATCACTTACTGGCCACATTTACAGTATAAAAAATTCGGCAGAGTCGAATATAAATTTTTTATTTCTTTTGTTTAGTGCCGTTTAATTCTTTTTTCTGCTTTTAATCAACAGTGGACAGACGTTTAAAGTAGATAGAGCTTTTCTTGCATGTCAGTCACAAATTCATTTTATTTGGTATTATTGAGGTAGTACGTAGATAATGGAGGTTTGCGTGTTTTAATTTGTAGCACTTGCAAAGAGCGTTAGGTCTCATTGGAATTGTGAGTATAAAGGTGTGAAAACGTGTCTGGGTAAACAGATTTTTTTTTGCTATTACAAATTTTTAAATCAATTGTCTCCTGAAGCGTCGAAATAAAACTTAAATATTTACACGCCTATACCATATCTTTTGTTATATTGAAAAGTTACCATCATTACGCCTCATCGATTGTTAAATGTATTCGTATTTACGGCACAAACAGAATGATGTGATTTCATTTTAGTGCAATATTGTTCTTTCGTTGTTGTGTGAACATATAGAGAAAATGGAGAAAAAAGAGGTCGAGATTGATAAGGCTAAGGCCACAAAAAAGAAAAAAAAATAGATTTTTTGGTTATCTTGGTCAACAGCCAAAAATTAGAGAAACAAACTGTTTCAATATTCTTGGAATAATATAGAAATTCATGCAGTTTCATATACACTTGTGGGTACAAACAATAAGAAACAATAAAGCCTTGAATAGAAAATGGCATTAAACTATAAAGCAACTGCATTTCAAGCCAAATTGCTGCAGCGCAAAGGGAGGGCCATAAACCTCCATCGGCATTGGCAAGAGGGGCTTTGGCTTTCAACACGTACATTAAAGTGTTTACCAAATTTTCTCTCTCTTCTTGACGTTCGATGCTAAAGGGAATTGTTTGTGTTGTTCACCCACAGTTGTATCTAAAACGAATATTAGTTTTTTCTCTGACTAAAGGAATATGATTACATTTTGCTTGTGTTCATGTTTGTATGATCTTTGGCCAAGGCCTGCAAATCTTATATCAAGTTAAACTTACGTATATGCAAATAAGTTTTATTATTATTCTAAGATTTTACTCATAAAAATTTATTAAGAGAGAAATTTCAAAACAATCATTTTTATAAGAAGTAAAAGCCTTTATCGTAAAGCGTATAAGTAAATCATGTAAATTTGGATAAGGCATGTAAACAATAAGTTATCCAAAGTGGATGGAACTTTCGAGGAATAACAAAATGGGAATGAATTTATAATTTATTTTGATGAATCTCTTTATTAAGTTTTTCTATGTATAAATGTGAGTTCATCTGAGCTTCTAATAAGTAATAATGGGGAAATATTGATAGTCCAGCGAAATATTTAAACGCGAACTCGAACGAATAAATAATTTTTAACATTCAAGGAAGTCATAGCGACGATGACTTCCGTTAAATGAACAGCTAACGATCTTAACAACAATATTTATAATGTAGTTCAATATGTTCAATATTTTCTTTTACTGAAGCTAACATATGCATGCTGAACTATTATTAATCAAATCATTTATTGTATTTATAAATATATTACACTCGTGTTTGTAATGTGTTGTATATATGCAGAGTAGGTTATTTTATGGTTCCAACGGTAAATATAAATAAAATGCACTTGACACTGTTTGGACTTTGCCATTAGTTGTAAGATACAACAAAGTCCAAATGTCTTCCATGGGGCATCTTCCAGGAGTTGACGCTTTGAAGGAAATGTTGATAACTTGTTTGTACATTGCGGGCAATGGGTCAATTATAATTTGGCGGATGTTTGTTTACAAAGCTTCAAGACTTCGAGGACTGTTCGCATACATTCGATCTTTTGCGTAAACGTACGCGGCGGCCTATTTACAC
This sequence comes from Glossina brevipalpis, assembly GCA_000671755.1. Taxonomy (NCBI): domain Eukaryota; kingdom Metazoa; phylum Arthropoda; class Insecta; order Diptera; family Glossinidae; genus Glossina; species Glossina brevipalpis. The sequence continues at coordinate 926,536 of KK351077.1, read as the reverse complement.
CACCAAAACGTGGACTTACACGTAAGGGGACTTTCTCGCTCAAAAGTACCAAAACGGAGCACTTTGTGTAGTTTGTGGCAATTTCCTTTTGAAACCATATATCTTCAACACACACATCTTTAATTTTACACCAAAAAAAAATTTGATAATCATGTGGCTGTAGTGATCAGAATGACATGCGCGCCGTGTAATAAATAAATCAGGACCTTTTTCGGCATTTTCACTAACACCATCAATATTTTCGTTTAAATTGCGAACCAGCAATTTAAAATGTGAAATACATATATGAAGAAAATAGTAACAATAATAAAATGTAACAAAATAAAATAATATGAAGAATTAAATAACTTACGATAACAATAAAAACATAAAAACGTAGAAAAAAGTTGAATATCGTAAACATAAATTGATTTATATTTTGCAATTACTAGAAACGACAAATCTAAATGATTACAATACTTTGTACTATTACTTTCGATTACAGATACGGTGCTGAGCCGAATCCTCCGGATGGAGGCAGTTCTGTTGTATTAGCCTTACTTGATAAGCTAAATGAAAATGGCCGCAATTATGTATATCAAAATGTCTCATGTCTGGAAATACTACTGCGTAATATCCCCATTATAGAAATGCCATATAAGGTAGGTGGTGCACACAAGTAGTTATATTTTCATTTTAATTTTTCTCAAATACGCACGATTGATTGCTTTGCAAAACTTTTTAAATTTGACTAAAAAGATTTAAAAAATATATGCAAGCGAATATGTACGGTTGCATGCATTTTTCATCTTCATCATTAAAGTCATGACACTTATGAAAATTTTCTGATCCCGCTTGTAAATCACAGATTCATGCTTTAAATGTATCTCAAAGTACGTGTGCTTGTCTGCCCGTCTTTCCGTCTGCTCTTTCAAAAGCAATACACAATTTAAACATCATACATATTTGTGAAATGATGTAATGAAGTCCATCACGAACATCATCCAATTACATAAGAAAAATAAAAAATAAAAACTACGATAATGTTGAGGACAATAGCTCGCAAACTCATGTCAGATATCAATTTGAAACTTTAGTACAAGTACAAAAGGCTATTCTGAAGGGCAAAAAAAAAAAGAAATCGGTACTAGCTTAGCTATATCCGCTTAAGTAACAAACAATTTGAACAAATTTGGAGCCCTTCAAATTTATTGGGGCTGTCTCTAAAAGTGACTCAACGCGTTGTAAGTTTTTAATAGGTTTTTATTTCTTAACTTTTATTCTTAAGCCCATTATTTACAGTACAAGAAGGGAAATGTTTTTTGAACGGTACGGTCGCCTGTTGATTGACAAAATTTTAAGGAAAGAACAAGTTTACGGTGTTATGTCTTTGCGTCATCTATGTCGGTAAGTATCTATAAATTAATTTACCTAAAATTTAGATAAATATTTAAATGATTCATGTGTAATATTTTACGCTTCAACGTAAATGCTTTCTACGGACTTTTTTTAGTTATTTATTTATGTGCTTTTTTCAGAGTTAGTTGAATTTATCTGCATTACACATAATATTAAAATTATTCGAATGTGAAATACCAAAATATTTGAGTGTAAAGATATGCAACAGAGATAAGAATGAAAGCTCAAAATTTTCCTAAATTTAATTTCCTTCTAAAACATAATCGCACAGAAATTCAAACAAGCGAACATAAGTATCAGTAGTAAGTAAAAGGAAAACTCATGAACCATTTTGTGTACGTTTGCACATTTATACATTTTCTATAATTTCGAGGATATGATTTTATATTAAATTATTATATTTAATTTTGATTAATAGAGAAGCACAATATTAAATGATTTATAGAATGAATTATAACCAACACGAGCATTGTTTCAAGGCCACATTAAGTGTTAGCATAGATAACAGTTCTAGAATATAGATAACAGATAAGTAGAATATTAGCGCTCTAGTACTATGGGTGTAAAATGTAATAAAGTGTTGATTAGCTAAGTTAAAATTTTCCAAGTTTTGAAATACCCAGAAATTCTATAAAATGTACACATTTTTAATCGCTTCCATCAATTGTCTCAAGAGATAGAAATTTAAAATTTCCAAATATATTCTTGCTTGGATTTGCCTGATTTAGTTGGAAAGTAATTTCTACCTACCCGTAAATATTCCCACAAATTTGAGAAAAACAAAAAAAAAAGTAAGAAAAATAAGTAAAAAAAGGGCTGCGTCGTTGTACAACATGTGAACATGTCAGTTAATTGATCAGGGCAATTTTGTAGTGGCGTTTTAGCTAACCAAGTTAGCATCAGTATTTTTTACTAAGTTAGGGGTGATAGCTTTCTGTTTATATTTGTTGAGTGGATTTTTGTTGTATTTTCGTTGTATTTATTGAGTGGATTAGGCTTAGTATTTCATGGGCGTTCACTTTTGGGAGTATGGGCGAATACCGACTTTAAGGCCAATATCTGTTGTGAAAGGTAAATAGTCATTGATTTAGCCTTTTGAATGTTATATACCAAGTTTCAACTTTCTACAACAATTTTTGCGACCGTTAGTATTCCAATAGCGGCCGAGGTATGACAGATAGCTTGTCAATAAAATAAAATAATAGAGTTAAATCGATTTAGAATTTTCCTTTTAAAATTTCTAAAGCATTTTTTATGTTTTGGAAACAGCAAGATCTTTACTCCTTTCATTCGGAAAGAAGTACAAAGATTGTTTGAGCTGAGTCCAAGTGTTTTCCTGAAGATGGGAAAGATAATTTAAATATTATCGTATAGATAGAATGCTTCCACATGTTGTAAAAGAACAACGAAATACTTGCTGTATCACATTCTATTGAAGGTGCTTATAAAAATAAGCAAATTGCTCGATAATTAAAGAAAGAAGTGTTGTTTGCATCTTGTCTGCTGGAAGTGCTTACTATTTTCATTACTAAAGATTTTATATAAAAGTTATTTTATAAAATTATTCTATATAATAATAGTTTCAATGAGTTTTTCCATAAAATAATGCAAAGCAATGAGGTAACATTTTCTAGATTGCGTTTTAAACCAGTTTCACAAGTTCGTCGTAAAAACTTATCTGGATTTTAGTAATTTAAAGTATTTCTATAAAAATAAATTACAAAAGAATTTTTATTTGAAACTTAAAAAGACGAAGAAAAACTGGTAGTTTTTAAATATAGTTCGAATTATTTTTATATTAAATTAAAAAAGATATGTGCTCCTTAGAATGAATCTTAAATATTGTTAAATATTGTTACGAAATATACTAGTAATATAAAGTCTTCTATAAAGTCTTCTATAAAGTCTTCTATTAATTTGGGTGGGCTCTTAGGTTCGTCAAAATGATTTTTGCTTTTAAAGATTTAATAAAAAAGTTACGATTTTTTTTTGATTTCGAAGATATTTTTTTATTGATTTTTTTAAATTTTATTTATTTTTAGATTTTTAAAAATTTCTTGTATTAGTCATCTTTTAAATTTCATTTTTTAAATTTCTGCAGAAAAATGTTAATTACACACGCTATCAACTCGAAGCATAACAGTATCGTGTTTCAGTAAATGTTAACGGTCGTACGGTCATAATCAAACTGATTTTTATCTCTTTAGAGTTTTACAGATCGAATACAAATATTAAAACATTTCCATTTCCTATGTAATGAGCATATACAAAAGCTTTTCAATTAGCCAAACCCAGAATATTGATTTATGCAAGTATGACCTCTATTTTACAAAATCAAAAGTAATATTTTTAGAAATTCTTTAACACAGTTAAAGTTCGATATTATTTGATTTCTTTGTTTCTTATCTGTTAGCCCGAAATCAATTCATTCTAATGTTGATCAATTTTAAATGAATTATATTAAGCAATTTTGAAAAAAATTTTAAATATAATATATTTCGAAATTGATTTCAAATTAATTGAAATAGAAGGACTTGCTTTGATAAAATTTACTTTTAGTCTTACTCTATATAGCAAAACAAAAATATCAAAACAAAAAATGACACAAATATAAACCTATAAGTGATGACAACAGTCATCGTGATGTTCATCACATTACAAAGAAAACTAAAAAGAAAAAATGAATATAATTGAATGATAAATGGAAGCTGCAGTGAAATAAAATTAAATTTTTCGGAATTTCGTTAAAAAATTGTAGACAATTCAAAAAGAATATAATGCTTGGGTAAAAGCTTCGTCAGCTTAGACTTATAGCATTTGCTTTACTAATTTAAAAAAGTTAGGTTTATATAGTTGTAAAAATTATATTGCTTTCTTGGAAGAAAAGTTGAGTAAAACAATCGGTATAATGCGTTGAGAGATTGATAAGGTTTTTTGCAAGGCATTTGTATGTAAGCGATTTCATCTCTATGTAGATATAAACATTTTTCTCTCTTTTTCTTTTATTAAAGTCACTTTTCTATAAATAATAAACAATAATAATAAAAAACAAGTAAGACTGTGACGAATCTTTAATACCTATCACCTTTGTATTAAAACAAAGTTCCAAAAAATCTTTGTTGGATGGACTTCTAATTTTAAACAGATCTTGAGTTTATATATTTTGTGGCATCTCTGAAGCTTCTTTCTTGAGGTTAAAAACGTTTTCGTAAAAATATTATATATCGATTATGCTATGGTTTATGTAATGAATAATAGGCGAAAAAAAATTAATTTTTCATTTAAATATAGAGGTGCCTTCAGTTTAGGCTTTATTAAAAGTGTGTCCTTTGCCTGATTTGGCTCATTTTCAATACCGACCTGCGTGCCAAATTTGAAGTCGATATCTTCATTTTTACGTTCATGAGAATGTTTACACAGACGGACATCCGAATTGAAGGGCAGACAGACATGGCTGAACGGATTCTGAATTTGATGCTGATCAAGTATACATATACTTTGCGCGTTATCTGAAGCTTCCTTCTGGTGTTGGAAACAAAATGCCAAAATTAATAAACTTCCATTTTTCGATGGTGAGGATAAAAATAATAAAACAATTGCGTTCGTTTCAGGTAATAATTCAGGCAACCATCATTTACCGCAAATTTCTAGTGAGTAATGTTACAGTCATTTTGCTTTTACATCCATCTATGGGTATTGTATGCGGATTTCTGGTTATTAATATAACTACTTAATACTTCACAGTGCTCCTCATTGAAATATAAGCTTCATACAGATATTCTATATTGATTTTACGTTTATTGACTTTTACAAGTTAATAAATTTTCAAAATGCCATACTGACAATTACACCACATTTCGCTTTATTATTATTATGCACAAATGCTTAGTTACGTATATGTAGAGTTGAACTTTATCTAATGACACGTACCAAAGAAAGAATTGGGGAAAGAGGAAAAATATCGCATCGTTAAGATAATTATTATTTGTATTTTCCTTGAAGTAAAAAATGCAGTAAAAAATTCTAGAACTTTTGACACATTTTTAAGGACACAGCAAATACTTATTGATCTATAATATTTTTGAAATTCATATAATGGCAGAAGCCATCTAGAAGGGAATTTTAAAAAAATGTATGGCGCACATTTTCCATCCACATTCTAGGGTTGTGACCGGTTGTCGTAAGAGAAAATAACGTGTTTTTATGCTAAAATTTTTTAATCTAACATCGAACACGGTATCTCAAAGCAATAGTTTTCTTTAGAACTCTCTAAAATCACTTTTGCTTTAAAACAATTTCGTTAAGTCACGAAAGCCACAGAATAATATTTTATGATTAGTGAAGTTTCCGTGATGTTGCTCATAATGCGGCTGTTAGTCGTTTTACGATTTCTGTATACTAATCGTATACTCTAATATAGATTTGTTTCGGTAAATGCAGAGTGTTTGTATTCGTAAAGTTCGCAATTTATGAGTTTAGGTTGCAAAATGCTTGATGATGAAATAGTACAAACTTAAATCAGATTGCAAGTTATATCAATTTTTTAGGTCAAAATTTTGATAGCGGCAAACTGAGATATTGACGCGCTTATATTAGCATCAGTTATTATAATTATTATCATAAGCAGATAATTAAATATCTTGTAAAGGAGTTTGAATCGATGATTCTCCATAGTAGTGCCGTAGCGATAAAATGCAGAAGTATATAAAGGTAAAAGATATATTATGATCACATATGAGAGAGCAGATGCTAAAGTAAATTTAGTAGTTATTCATCACTTAGAAAATTATTTTGTTTTAAATTTTTTGAGAGATTTATTAGAACGAAATATTTCGAGTATTCGAAATGCTACGAGACCGTAAAGCGACGAAGTGTAGTCACCGAGCTAATAAAAATGAAGTTCGACGAGATTTATGTTTTAAAATCATTATAAGCTTAGAGGACGAAATTGGGGCTATCAAGTTATACAAATGAGTTTAACTTTTTTGCATATTACGTTTTCACAAATTTATGCAACTGCCATAGCACTTAACCCTTAAGTTTATTTTTGATTTGAATACATCATGACGTTTTCAACAACGATGTATAATTAATTTTAGTAATGATAAGGAAGACCATATACGTCGAAAACTTAATTTTGTTATTTGCTATCAATTTATATATTGGGCCTTCTTTATATTTATTTATTTTTACAGTTGCCGCATACGTGATTTGTTACGCACTAATGGACAATTACCCGACGGAATTGATACATTACGTTTGCCGAGACGTTTACAACGCTATATTGATTTAATGGAAGAGATTGAAGGACCTGAAACGAGTAACAATGATAGCAACGACGGCGTGAAGGGTTTCGTTAAACAAGTTGCTGAAAAAAAATCAATAAAACCATCAAAACTCTGTGCCAACAACCTCGCTTCTGTAGAAAATAGTCAAAACGTTGCTACACCCGTTATAACTATCACAAGTGCCGATAAAATTGTTGTAGATAGTGTGAATGGCAATAATGACAACCATAACAATAACAGTAGAATTTGTACTAGGGTTGGTAATGTCAGTGCAGTAGAAGATACAGTTTTGGATAAACCCTTGACACTTTGAGTAACAAAAGATGGCAAAGATAGTTTTCCGTTTACTTATTATTTTTCAATATTGTTAACGTCTTCTCAAAGGTTTTTCAAACTAAACCATAATTAAATTAATTTTTAAAATATTCAAGTAGTAGCAGTGATAGCAGTAAAGGTGAAGTTTTTTTATTTTTAGCAGTAGTAGTAGTAGTAGTAAAAGAACAATTTTTTTAAACAGTAGTCGCATAGTAGTAAGGGCATTTTTTTAGCACTACTGGTAGTAGTAGAAAATGATTTTTTTTTAATGTAGTTTTCTGTAAATTATAAAGATACGAAATTTGATTTTACTTACTTGTACGTAACTTCACTGACATTTATTCGACCAGGTATGCCAGTAGTTTCAGTGCGGCTGGTTAAATTTACAGTGTTACCGAACAAACAATATCGTGGCACTCGATTGCCAATCACACCGGTTACAACTTCACCAGAATGTATTCCAATTGTTATTTGCTAAAAATAAAAGATTAACAACAAGAAATTTTAGAAAAAATGTATAAGATTTATTAATAATAAAAAAAATCTATTTTTACTTATGTATATATTAAGTGTCGTTTTTTATTCGCAGTAATTTGTTACAATTGAAATTAAATAAGAAAATATTTTTATTTATTCTAAGTATTTCTACAACATTAAAACGCTTTTACAAATAATTTAATATTCATGACAATTTCCCAATGAAGTGTTATATGTTGGAAAGGGAATATTTTGATTTCTCTTTACACTCTATCGTTTTCCTATTACAACTATTATATCTCGAAATATGCATAAAAATCCCATTAAAACGTAAATACTCGTGACCAACCTGAAATTCTGAGTAGTACGTATTTTTGCAATTTACGTCTGAAGTTTTTTTTCATCCAAACTATTGCATTCATTATAAGTAAGAAAATTATATTCGGCTTTGCCGAATCTTTAATACCCATCACTTTTTTCTTTAAAAAAGTTAAAAAACTAAATTTTAATAAGCAGGCGTTGCAAATTTTTCTTAATTTTTTTTTTTGTCTTCACAAAAAAAATAAATTTTCCAGCACTCTTGACCGGGCGTATTCGGTTTTTGTACCGGTATCAAAGGATATCTAGTTCAACAAATATGGCAATTTTCATAGATCTGCCTGCTATGGTTAATGAGTAATAAGGAAAAAAGGCATATTGTCACTCTATGTAGTAATGCGAGCGTGTCCAGTGCCAACCTGAGTGTAAGAATTTGTAAAGTTTCTGGTCAATTTGAAGACGATATTATTTTTTTTTGAAAATATAAACTTTGTGGGTTTTCTGAAGCTTCTTTTTAGGCGTTGCAAACAAAGTGATAAAATGATCGCCTCCTTAAATGCTGGGTATAAAAATTAAAGTAGAAAATTTGCATTTGGTTCGTTATCAAATTAATCCCGTTTGGCTAATTGATGTGCGCCTAATTAACAAAATAACTTTACTAAACACTAAATAACTAAAACGCGAGGAAGTGGTACTCAGGGTCAAGTTTCAGTTTTTATAAGAACATTTTTATAAAATTTTTATAAATCGAATCCCAAAACAAAGACATTTTCTATCAATCAATTAAAATTTAATAAACCACATCAAACGTTGACAGCCATTCCTTTGAGGAAAGAATTATGTTCGTGGACAATAAAGCGATGTTTAGTTCTATTAAAATTTGCCCTTGCAAGCTTCTAATGAGAGATTTTAAAGAAATAAGTATAAATTTTATTATTGATATTTTTAGGATGACTTTCTTTAGTGAAACAATTTAAAATTCTTTGCATTAGACTATTTATTTATTACAATTGTCTGCTACAGTATAAACTTAATGCAAAACATATATAAAACCGAAAATGATTAAGAGACATAGTATCACTTAAACAACATGTTCATAATATATAACAAGGCTAAATAAGCTTAATAATGAGTAGAACTTTAGAAAGAAAGAAAATATAAAATCAAGAAAAAGAAAGAAAGGAAAAAAAGCAAATAAAGTAAAATAATTTATAGTAGTTAGAGGTTTGCCCCAGGAGAGCCCTCTTTATAACACTTATAGAATTGGATGCCGGATCGATCAAGTGAGAATTTTTATTAAGCATCTTACAGAGCACTCGAAATATGTTATGAAGCTGGTAATTGGTACGGCAGTGAGTTCAGTGTAACGCATCGTGATACTTCGTGAATTTACACGGCACGTTGGAAGAGATCGCCTGAAGTAGGGAAGGCGAGGAGATTAAGCCTTTAAGCATCTTTGATATAAACGCTACCCCTAACATTTTGCATCTTTTTTCGAGTGTGAGCAGATCAATGAACTGTAGTCCGCTGACATAGTGTGGTAACACAAGTTGAGGATCCCAACCTGACCCACGGAACGCAAAAAGGAAAAAGTTCCTTTATTTATATATTCAGTTTGATCGATATGGATCAAATAACTAGATGATCAATCAAGCGCCATATATAATCTTTTGGTGACGTAAGGGTCACAAAACATTTTTCTCTATCTTTTTATGTATCCAGAAGCGATTTCGCTTCATTTACAACTGATTCAATGTGTAAACGAAATCTCTATTTAGAATCAAGTACAACTCTGATAATACTATCAAGGTTATAGTTGTGAATTTAGTACGTAAAGGGAAACTTATTGAACCTCGAAAATGACTGGTTGCAACAGTTTTTCAGGTTTAGACTCGTACCATTTAATTGACAACACACCGTCACGTTATTAATGTCTAACTGAATGCCTCACACGACTAGGAAGATCATTTAAGAAAAGTGAGAAGATGACCATTCTGGGGAATAGCAGATGGAGCTGATATCGTTCGCGATTGACATGTATTAAACAGAACTGTTTGTGAGCGATCTGTGAGCTATTCTTGACACCAGCAGACCAGGAAGGAAGAAGAACCAAAGAGCTTCAATTTAAGTATTAAGAGATTATGATTAACTCTATCTAATGCCTTCGAGAAATCGGTATAAATAACATCCACCCGCGCACCATGTATGCTATTCCTCCGCACTCACAAGTTTTCTTGATTTGACATATTTCACAACAAAAGTTGATGAATAACTCACTAAAGCTATGTATTGAATAAAAATTTCCAAAAATTTGACAAATAAATATGATGGATGGAATAGCGTTACCATACATTTCTAAGAACTAATCACTACCTAAAACATGAAAATTATGATAAAAACAAGATTGTTTATTTCTAAGAAAAAAATTTCTCTATAAGTTTTAATTTGTTGTACCAAATTGCTACTGGGAGCAAGTTTCTGTGTAGGAAGGAAATAATGCCTTGAAATGAATTGAGCATAAACTAGAATAATGAAAACAGGCAGTAGAACAATTTTATTTGCTTTGAGACGAAAAAGCAAGAAACAAAACAAAACCTAAAGAAATTACATAACTTTACAGAATGCAGAAAATATAAAATTAAAGAGTATCTTTTCGAAATTTGCTTTACTATGGAAGTGATTGGCAGCAATTAATTTGCAAATTTAACAATTCTGGATCTGCCTATCTTTTACTCATTTTGGCAACAACAAATGACAGGTTTTTATGAAGCTCACAATCTGAAGCTGATATTTCCATTTTGGCGTCCAGGAGAATGTTTACCTTAGACATTATTAGTATCGACACAAAAACGGAAAGAATCGATATAATAGAGTATTGGAATTTAATTTTTTTGTGAAAAAGTTTGCAAAAGTCTGAAAAAAGATTTCAGAAACCCCATAAAGTCGACATAACGGTCTGTCCATCCGTCCATTTATCTTTCTGCTCATCTGTGTAATGTTTGCGATGATCACTTTCGTAGCCGCAAGCATTAAGATATCGGAATAAAATTTGGCAAATAAAAATGAATAAATCTGCCACACATACTTCATGTTATAAGGTATCGGTATTAGTTAGTTTTTTAAGCTTTTTTTAAGATCGAGGTGGTACTTTCTTGGCTGTTTTTTGTTTCGCTCGTTTGAGCTTGTTTTTCGAAACCGAAGTAAGATAGAAGAGTGATTACATTTGTGGATATTATCTTTATGATATTTTATAATTAAGATGTTAAGCATGCCTATGTGGCTCTCTAAAAAGTCATTGAGTAAAAATCTAGAATTTTGGCTCATATGTTAAATAATTTCAACGTAAGAAAATCTATTGCACTCAATTAACTTTAGTTTAATTTTATTGCCATAGACTCTGAACACAGGTCATCGCTTGACATTTTCTTAAAGAGTTTGAAGACAATTACAGAATGTTAAGTATTATTTTATGTCAGAAACATATAGAAAGTTAACGATCTTTGTTACAGCCCATGTATCAGGTGGTTAGCCATGAACTTTTCTGCCTTAGCATAGCTTAGAATAACGACCACAAAGCGAGAAATTGCTAATTATAAGACCTTAAGTTCAAATGATTTTATTAGTAAGACATTCATTATTATTTGATCATTTGTTCTATTTAAGTTGAACATTTCGATTAAAGATTGAATTCTTGTATATAGAACTAAAAGAGCAGATATTTGAGCGAATACGTATGCATACTCGTGTCCATGAGGAGAATAACCTCTTATATAACATACACATATATAAATATTCCTTGCCAGTGATTATAGAAATAGATATCTAAACTAAGTCGCATTCTGTTGCTCGCAGGGATGTATGTGGATAAATATCATTAAACAAGAAGAGAAGAAAAAGTGAACAACCTGAATAAGAACGAAAACTATTTGGTTACTGCAAAACAAACATATGAGTTGCAAGCAAACATTTTACAATTTTATATTGTATAACTTTCCATTATTTGGCAAACAATGAAGCACACACTTGCATATATGCAATACATATTAAGTAGAGTTTTACGTTTTCTGTGTTCTCAAGAATAACAAAACAAAGTCTTTATTGTTTTATTTCTGTTTATTTTTTTTATTATTTCTTTTTCCAATTTTTAAAAGAATAACATCGAAAATGAGAATCAAAATAAATGAAAAAACAGGGAACAAGTAAAGAAGCAAAATTTTCATAATCGGTTTAAAATGAAATTTCTAGAAATTTTGCGATACACTAGTTTGCAATCATCGTAAACTGTTTTGTTTGAAAACAAAACCGATTTTAAACTTCCTTTCAAGTTTATTAGAGTTTTAAAAGCTATTTAATTCAAGTTGGTTCCAATTAAAAAAAAAAAACACGTTAGAAAATTATGTTCGGCTATGCCGAATCTTCTATACCCACCACCTGCATCTTAAAAAAGGGTGAAAAACTAAATTTTAACAGGTGACGTGGCAAATTTTTTGTATTTTTATGAAATACTCTGGAAATTCATGTTATGTAACCTATGAACAGGGGTGTTCTCAGCTTATAACATACTGTAAGCTTGGCCTGTGACCGACTTGGCCCATTTTCAATGCCAACCTGCGTGCAAGAACTTATAATCTTTTTGCCAACTTTGAAACCGGTATCTAAACTTTCGTAGCCAGCAGAATGTTTACAACGGACATTGCATAGCCGGACGCAAAGACAGACGGGCGTAAATCAAGTGTATATGTACTTCCAATTACAATGACAAAATGAGTATACCCTCATCCTTCGTTGGTGGCTACAGAAGAAATGAATTGACACCAAATCTTGGTTCCAAATTCTTTGTTATTGAAAACAATGCTTTTGTACTTTGTACTTATTTAGTGCAAAGACATATTTTTTCTTTCAATTTTACAAAGGCATATAGAAGACATATTTTTTTTTTTCAATTTTCTTGAACAGAAATAAAATATCGAGATAGTCAGATTTTTTAAAAGCTGCCCCCCTTGTTAAATTTTGAAGGTTAAATGAGAGTCGCCTCGATGTGCTCTTTCCCTTTTTCATTCATATCAAACTGTCATAAATAAACTTACTAATGTACTCACTAAAGGGGAACGCTAAGGGAAAAAGTTTCCATAAAGTCTTAAGAAAGTTGCCGGAAACTTTCTAACGCAACCATAAAATTGAAGAAGTAGGCAAAGTACTTTCTATACGTGTATAGGTATTAATATGCATCTGTATTTGTAAGCATTCCTGTATGCATATGTATTTGGTCAAATTTTTTGGTGTACGCTTTTATAAACTTATTTGTAAGAAAAAAAAGTGTATAAAATCTGAACTAAAAAAAAAACAAACAAAAAATTCAAACGATTGAAGTTCTGAAAACCAAGGAATGACACGTCATGCAAAGAAAATATATTGCAATTATAAAGCTTTTAATTAATTTTTGGCGGGGGTGGACACCATTATCGGAATGATGTTTTGAAGAAGCTGGAAATGTCCCTAACAAATATTTGGAATATATTTCCAATCGTTTCGTAATAACAATAATGGAAAGATGTAAGGATGTATGTAGATCTACTCGAAAGAATCTATATACTTCACAGGGTCTCAGGGCCAAGTATTATATACTCCATCACGTATGTCCGTGCGTTGTGAACGTTATTATAAAACTACAGTATATTTTCATCCCTCAATGATAGGTGTAGTAAAAAGTATAAAGTATAAGTACATGATAACATAATTGAAATGAAAATTCGCAGAAAGGGATTAAGAAAAGGAGAACATTCATTTTTTCTTCAAACTCTCTTTAAGATAGATCTGCAAGCGAAGTAAATAAATAAATTTTGTAATAAAACTTAATCGCATCATATATAGGCATTAATGCAATTTGTCTTTTATATAAAATTTAGTTTTCACTTCGGAACCATTAGAGGAAGTAAAGATAAACAAGCAAACTCATCTTATAAGCGCAGAAATTCGTAGATACCTTTAGATGCAATCACACATATACGAGCATGAGGACTCTAAGGAAGATTGTTAATATCGCAGAATTTTTGCGGTCAATAAAAAGGTTAATGTTTAAGATAATTGCTTGTTGCTTATCTTACAACTGTTGAGATTTATTTGGTCCATTACACTGAGCATTAATACACACTGCAATCGGTTAATGGTTGCTTGTGTCTTTATACAAAGAAAACTTATGTTTTGTAATGTGCGTAATTGCTGGGTGTGTTTAAATATATAATAGCATAGTTTCTTGGTTTTAATTATCGGAATATTAGCAAGAAAGATTTAAAAAATAATTCTACATGATTGAAATTCCTGCTATACCATTCTTTGTTACTACTAATGCTATTGCTACCAGTTCTAACTCTAATTAAGAAGTTAAAAATTCACTTCTGTTCCCAAAAAATATTAAAAAAAAACCAAATATTGATACTGTATAATATTAAGTTGGCGTTGCAAATTTATTCCGTTTTTGTTTATCAAATTTGATCCCGATATTTTAATGTTTGCGACTAAGATAGAGGTTATTGCATACATTACACACATAAGCAGAGAGACCGATGGCCCGATGGTCGGACGGATATGTCTAAGCGAATTTCGAATTTGATACTGACCAAGAATATATATAGTTTCAGGATATATATATATATTTCTTGTAAGCAGTTTTTGCTTTACGACACACGTACATTGATTAATCGAAAATGCGAAACGAATTTCAAAAATGTAATAACTAACTTTATGCTGAGAGGAAGCACTTAACGTGCTTTTCAGCATTTCTGTCTGTAGGTTTTCCTTATCCATTATGTAAATAACATTTTTATACCGCAAAAGTTCAGTGAGCTTCGAAGAAAAACAAAGAATAAATTTGAAAAGATGCTTTGTTACTTTTTAACAAATTTTGTTTGTTTAAAAGTTGACGTTTAAGCGAACAGATGGAATTAGATTAAAGCGATTTTAATTCTATTTAGCATTAAAACAAATTAAAAAAGTTTATTTTTGAATTTTTAATCAAGTCAACCTCTTAAAAATAATTGTATTATCAAAGGCAAAGAGGACAACAAGGGTTTTCGTGCACATGCACGTAAATTTTGGAAATTTTATATGAGATTTTTTAAATTTTATATGCCATCTAGTTTACATTTGCTAGATTTTATAAATTACAAATATAAGTCAATAGGAACATTTTTTTTTTTGTGATATTTATTTTAAAATTTTAACTAAGATGAGGCATTTGAACAATTGAAAGAATTAAATGCAGCTTCACAAGCTTCAATCGAATGAAATGTGCTTTCTAATAGTCTGTTAACTTTCAAATTTTTAAGACAAGCCGAGGGAATAATAAATGATGAAGAGTTTGCGAAAGTACAGGGTGATTAGTTGTAGCTTAATTGGTCCAGCTGCTTTTTATGGCTATTACAGAAGAGATAGTTAACTATATCTATATATGGCGATTTATAAAGAGATAAATTGTTGAAAGATAAGTCAAAAGAGGATCAATTTACGTAACAAATAGTTGTTCAATATTTACTTAGTTTCATGATGTCTTTAATTCCTTTGATTTTTACAAATAAAATTGTGTACTAACGTAGGAATATTTATCTTACGAGTGCCCTGAACGCTTCAAATGTCGCGCTTTTAAAAAGAAGGAAAAAGAAGGGAGGGAGACACTAAACCTAAACATAAGCATATGTACGTTGGATATAGAAGTTAAGAAACAATTATTTGACATTATCCACGCGTTGGTACGGCAGCAGTTGAAAACCAGTTCATGCCTTAGTCGTTATTTGCTTAAGCTGCTTGCTTTAACTTCGACGGAATGGCTTAAATTGTACGGTAGATACTTTTCCACCTGTCGAATGCAAGTGTGGCAAAAAAGTGCTTGTTTTTTTTTTGCAAATAAAAGAGTATGCACATTAAATCCCTACTGTCTTCATCTTTTTGTTTCAGTAGAATTTTATACAAGTGCACTTTGACACTTCATTATTCGAACAGCGTCGGTAAGAATTTCGTTAGGATTTTCTCCTTGCAGAATATGTTGTTATTGTCGTGTGAGAGGCAGTTCGACTCGATTTTTATAGGATAAGAATGTTTTTCTTTCTTCCTTTTTGTTATAGCACCTCATTCTGTCAAAGACAAGTAATTTTACACCCATTTTTTTTTCTCCTTTTCGTTTTTTTTTTTGTGGATATTTTTGAGGGTAATGGAAACAATCATTTGCTTTTAATAATTATTAAGAATTTGCAACAGTCAAAAAATGAATGAAATACTTTAGAAGTAGTTCTTTAACTTTGGTTTTGGATGCAATAAAGTTTCACTTCTTTAATTTCTATATGTTATATATTGCATAATATATGACGTCACTTTGCTACTTACGGTCCGTATGTTTATAAGTCGTTTAAATACTTACCATTGGATTTGGACCCATTTTAACATTTTTAGCCATTTCCATCATATCAAGTGCTAGGCGAGCAATACATTTTGCATGATTTTCACAATGGTCCGGCAAACCGGATACGGCCATGTATTTATCCCCAACTGTTTCAACCTAAGAATATATAAAAACAAAAATACATAACGTGAGATTTTTAGTGGTGAAGACTGTTATGATAATTGTAAATATAGTTGAATTCATTATTAAGCTTAAAAACTTCATGTCAAACTTTTATTTTCTTCATTCTGTCCAAATGGTTCTCAACCTCTTACCTGTCCAATGGTCCTCTCGATAAAATTCTACATTAATCCTAACAAAATTTTATTTGAAAATACTTTTAAATGAACTGTTATTTGTGAAGAAATTTGTTCGCGTTTTAGAGAGATTAGAATTCAACAAATGAGACACTTCCTAAATGAATGAATCTATGAAATCCAGTTCGGATGTTAGGTACTCATTAGAATTGCCAAACCATTCCATGTGCGCTTCAAAAAACATTAAAGCAAAAATTTCAGTTAAAAGAAAAACCATTTCGCAAGAATTTGTTCCCATTATATGCACTCGATTGTAAGATGAATTCCAGATTAGTTAAATTTATCATAGAAATCCAGAGAAATTATTCATTTAAACCTTTCGTAATAATTAAAGGTGAAATTTTCTTATCTCAAGATTATTGCAATGCTTAAGTACAAGTGGTGCACGAGACTATTTTTGCAATCACCATAAAGAAAAATGGCTAGAGTTCTACAGCTATATATCCTCTCTATAACTTCTATTTAGAAAATCGTATCGCGCAACTTAATATCTTAAGTGAAATTTAAATCTGAGTCTGTCTCCCTTATCAGGGTAAAGAGAACTAATAATTTAGTGCAGATATTTTCATTTTTTACATGCAGTTCTGCAGTGAAAATGAAGATGATTCCTTTACAGAGAACTTCATATATATGTGTATAAATTTGCAGCATACGATTGAAGGCTCGCTGTAACATAAACCATACGCGCCTTTACTGCTATTTTCTACTAAATCTGCTGCAATAAGTACCGAAACCCACGTATGCTGACTTTCTGCAGGCAAATTCTGTAGATATAAAAAATACATCTCGCTTCTAACAATATAAACTTACGAATCCGTGAAAGCAAGGTTGTAATCGGTAACAGATTCATAGTCGTAATATTGACATTTGTTTAATGTTCACTATTGGGGCTTTCACGCATGCAAAAGGTGAAGCTGGACACATTGGTTATACCTTGAAGGTATGTTAATTTGAAACGGAAGACATATTAACATATATCATATAATTTCGTGCATTGCCGCATTGCAATTTTTTGCATTGAAAAGAGGGGTACGGTGAGTATTACCGACGTAACGAGCACGGGGAATGTGGTAATATGCGCCTAATCAATGTAAGTCTTAACTTCGAACGCGATAAATCTTGTTGTAATTTTCCGGATGGAAAGTTTGAAAGTTTATTTATATTGTAAAATGTACTTTTTAGGTCTTCCTTTGAAATACATTCTACATTATAAAGTAGCTTTTTTTTATATATTTTTCTTACTCTACAGCACAAACTAAAGAGTATGGTAAGTAGAACATTTCGTTTAAAATAGAATACTTTTCGAATTTTTCTTTCTTTTTTTTTTAGTAAACTTTTAAAATACTTCCATTTGTTTGTAATAAACTTTTTCTTATACGTTGAGTTTTTTTTTATTATTTTTTATTTGTATAATTATTGACTTTACCTTATAAATGTTGGGATTGCGTTTTGAATCAGTTAAAGCATCAAAAACGGTATAAAGTTCATTTAACATTTTTACAATTTTCATGGCTCCTTCAGGGTCTGTATTCTCTGCGCAATATTGACCGAAACCCACAATGCCCGAAAACATAAGCGTAACAGAATCATAACTGCATTAATGGAAACAACAAAAATTTATAAGAAAACAATAAAACTAATAGCTTCCGCTTACCGTTTTGGAGCTACCGGTCTCTGATGACGTAGTTCATTTGCCACGGTCTTCGGCAAGACTGAATATAAAAGCCTAAAGTGTAGAAAGATAAAAGTTATATAAAAATTGTCAATAACTTGGTCACCATCATAACTCTTTCATGTGGAATTACGGCTTTTTTTACCTGTCTGTTTTTTGCTTTTCACTTTCCAAGTCACGAAATGTTTGCTGTAATTTATCGGTTAGCATTTCAAGATTTTTTGTCAACTTATACTCGGCTTCAAATTTTTCCGATAACAATACTAAGTCTCGAGTAGCATCATGTAAAGGAACATCGGAGATGTATAGACCCTTTCTAAAAAATATATATTGAGCAAAATAATAAAATTTAATCTAGAGTTTTGTTTACATAAAAAGAAACCTTTGAACTCAAAAAAATCAATATATTTTGCAATTAAAATTTTTATCAAATTAATGGATTTAAACATATATATATGTACATAGAATTGCTCATTTTACCCAGGTGCGTTGTTAAAATAAAAAATGTTTCCATATATTCTATGGGTGATCTGATCTAACTCTATATAAATTCAGTAAATTTTTTATAAAACTTTAGTTTTAAGTATGGGTTCTTCCTTATAAAATTGCGTATAATAGATTGCAAAATCGTACAAGTGTTACGTACGACATAGGATACACGATGCAGTATACAATCGACAAACTGAATGAACACATTTTCGCTCTATTTTGTAAAGAAACATACGATACAAGTTCGTGATAAATATTAAAACCTTCGGCTCAAGCAGAATTTGTTATAAGTTTCTTGTTTTCAATGTATACCCAATAAAGTCAACATATATAGGATTTAAGAACGATTCAATTTTGTGTAATTTATTAAATTTCGAAATTATTAAAATTAAATTAAATTAATTAAATTTGTGTAATTTATTAATTTTCCTCGGTAAAGTCATTGTAATTATGAAGAATTGTGTATATTTCAGTAAACCTATGTTTTACTAAACCTGTATAGTCATCAGGCAGATATGATAATAAATAAAGATTACAGATAGTAAATCCAGGCGTCGCTTTAAAGAGTGCAAAAGAAACAAAAACCAAATTGAAAATCAAGCAGACTTAGGATTATTCTTAATAAGGTCTGCTGATAACTACATATATTAGCAAAAGCAGAGACTAACTTTAAGTTTGGAATGAAAAAAGTAATCATCAAAGCAAAAATTGTAATTGTTATCCAATTCATTGAATTTTACTTTATGAAATCGTTTATTCGTAACTTATGTATTAGTAACATACGTAGACAAAAGTTCGCGGCGTTGTTTTTATCAAAATCCAAAAACATTTTTCCTATTATAATTTTTTATATAACACAATAAATGTCCTTTAATAAATAGAAAGAATGGTTCCTTTTGAATTAAATATTTCTTCATACTAAAGAAAATAATTCCATAAATAAGTAAATTTATACTAAAGTAGTCACCTTTTATTATTACACATACGTTATACATAAACAAACCTGTTATACTCTGTAAAGACTCTATACAAATGGATGATTGCATTGGTACTGAATGCTTAAAATTTTTTTACAATTTTAAATATTCTCTTGTTTCGAGACAAAAAAAGAATACACATGAGAATACAATAAAACATTTCATTATAACAAACTAAAAACTTGACATAAATTTTTTATTCAAAAATTTAAAAAAAATTTTCAAGTGTAAAATAAATAGTGACATTATTGACTCATAAGTTTTTTTTTTTTACAATAAATGAAATCTAAATTCGAATTGCCATTCTGGCGTAAGAGATCTTTTAAACTTTTATTTTTTCAATTGTATTTGCTTTTTATTAGAAAGGCAAAATCAATTCACGCAAAAATGAATTCATTATAAAAAATTATTAAGCAGAATTAAAATATATTTATTATAATAGCGAAACCATTTCCAGATTTTGCGTTCAGTGAAAATCTTAAATTATTAGTATATCTTTTTTATGCGCACTACCAAAGGACGGGGGTATATTCATTTTGTCAATTTGTTTGCAGTACCCAGAAGGAAGATTCGGAGACTCTGCAAAGTATATACATACTTGATCAGCATCAAATTTAGAATCGATCTAAGTATGTTCATCTATCCGTTTGTCCGTCAGTGTAATGTCCGTGGTAAACAATCTATTGGCCGCAAAAATAAAGATGCCGATTTCAAGTTTGATAGAAACATTAGAAGTTCTTGCATATAGGCTAATGTTGAGAAAGCATCACATCGGGCAAAGGGCACGCCCAAAGGACAACATAAACTGAGAACACTTTTGCTTTTAAGAAAAAAGTCGTGTTTTTTGCCTACTTATAAACCATAGCAGACAGATGTATAAAAATTTTTAGCTTTATGAAGCTAACTATCATCGAGTATCGGAATAAAAATGGAAAGGATCAATCACGCCCACTCGATATAACAGAGAATTTCAATGTAATTTTATTTTTTTGTGAAGAAAGAACCTTCAGAAATCCCATAAAGTGTATATATTCTTCGTTAGTATCGAATAGTAATCAACTTAGACCCATCTATCTGGCCGTCTGTCCATTTTTGTGTCTGCTTATCTCGGCAAAATTTGGCAAAAATCATTGAAAGTTATTTCACATACGTTGGTATTGAAGGTGGGCCCTATCGGTCATAAGCTACGCTTAAACGTTCTATGTTTTCTGGATGCTTTGCTTACTTTTCATAGACTACAGCAGTAAAAAAAGGCTGCCAAGACTACCTAGTAAAGTTTACTTTTTTCCCTTTTTTTAAGATAAAATTGTTGGGTATAAAAGATTCAGTACAGCCGAATAAAATTTTCTCGTTTGTTAAATTGTTAGGTGCGTGAATATGACTTTTGCCCTTTCACAATAGTTTGCACGAACAGCATTTACAGTCGACGCAGATTTTGAATTTGTTTTTTTAAAGCTTGGACATCTGTAATTAATTGCAATATGAACACATATGATAACGCAGAAATGTTTTTTCTGTTTCGAAGATGCGGAGTTTTGTGTCAAATACTTTTTCTTTTCTGCTACTTTTACTTTTTCTGCTTAATCCGAAAGATGATGCTACCTTATACTTACGATCGATAAATAATAGTTATGTTACAATATTCAATAGAAGAAGTAACCCTAACGCAGAGTAGGCGAAGCATTAACATGAACGGAAAAGCTAAATGCCTATAACGGGTGTGTTTGTAGGGAGAGAGAGAGGGCCAAATGGGTGTGGTGTATACCGGTTTGTTCCAACGATATGGAATCATCTTTAGAAAGACTGAGGTGAAATATCAAGACGAGATATTGTAAGTTTTCGATAAAATTTGACTCCATATGGCAAAACTCGGCTAGGAAATTTTATCACACATGTGCTATCTCCCGGCTGTTATTAGTCGTCATTTCTCCATTCTTATAAGTGTACCTAAAAAGTGAGCTTTCTGAGGCACAACCTTAAAACTTCAGGTGCGTTCTCTACGGAATTTATATTTTGCCTAAAAGGTGGTAGAAATAGTGACGGTAGTGATGGACGATACTTTGAATAGAATACGTTGCGTTATTTCTTTTTTTAAAAAAAAGTCTTAAATTTTAATAAAACATCGATAGAAACTTATTTACACATCTAATATGTTTCATCCAATTCTTTATGAGGTGGCAGTCGTATGCTTCCAATTGCATAGATAATAGAGAAATTTTGTTAAAAGAAATTTCTCTTCTTTTTTACTGTTGAACAAACATACTTGAATTTAATAGTCAACTAATCTCCGAAAGTTTGCAAACACAAAACATAAAAAGTAAAATTTTGCATGTAATTGGCGCCTTGATGCGAATTCATGCTTATACACGTGTAGCGAAAACGCAATATTTCTAGCAAAATTTTTCAAGTAATAATTACACGTAAACACTCACGTCGATGTAGAATATATTTGTAGAATATACATATATATATGTATACTCGCACACTTTGGAAAAAGCAAATGCGTTCTCTATACATATGTATGTACCTATAGTTTTCTGTTTAAGTAATGTAGATTATAATACATGTGAATTGAAATGTGTTTGTACTAATTCACTGTAGAGAATTTAAGGACACCGTACAAACGGAAAATTGTAAGGGAAAAATTTAACACAAATCCTAATTACCAAGCAAAGCATTTAAAACGAAAGTGATTTCAGAAATATGCGTACGTCTTGGCAGTAGCTGATCAGAAAAAATTGAATTTTGTTATAAACTTTTTTACATACTTACTTGGCCAAATCATCTAAATTCATAACACTTGGATAGCATTGAAATAATATACGTTCCGATTCTGGAATATACATCATTTGACCCTGAAATTTATAACATAAGATAAAATATTATTTTCAATGCAAATATTTCATTACGTCATAGTTTGTACTTGTTAAAGGAAGATTATATTAGTTTAAGTTTTCCTTGCCTGAAAATTTTGTTCCGATAACTATATAGGTAATCCTTAGGTTCTATGAATTACGCCTCGATATACATGGTTACCTGTAACTCTAAATCATGGCTTTTGACTAACGACGTATATAAAAATTCTGCTTTTTGATTCAGTTTGTTTTCTAGCATAGAAAAACTCCTTCAATTTCTCCAATAGTTCCCGTCAAAAGGCATTTGAATATAAGGGCATGTCGTGTAAATAAATATTTAGCTCAATATAAGTTTTTCAATTTAATACCGAATTATGTTTTGCTTTAAAATTTGTAAAACTTAAATACATTTTTCCTAATTATAGTTACATCTTGAAAGAATTTAGTCATTTCAGTATTGGATGACAGGTTTTTTATTTGCCCCTAAGAGCGTTTTTTTGCCTTGCCGCTTACTTGGCTTGATTTACCTTTGTATTGGCTTGCCCCCCTTTTGTACTTCCGACCATCTTTTTCTTTTTTTTGCCGTTTGCCGTTTGCTGTTTTGCTAGTTTGTCCTAGCAACCACCTGGCAACGCTTTGTTTGCCCAAAAGCTGGTCTGTTTTCTACTTGTTTGTGCGAGCAATCGGTACCGCGATCCCAGACTTCTTTGTCCAATTTGTCCACCTACTTAGCAATTAATTTGTAGTTCATATCATTCTGTCGGTCACTTAATTTGCGTGTCAATTCGTCCCACCTATCTATTCTGCGTTCATCTGACTTCTAATCTCCTCTCCCGATGCTATTTCTTCCATTCCTTTCATTAATCATTTATTATATATTATATACGACGTATGTACGTATAATCGTTGTTGAGAAATTCAAGATGAAAATTACAATAATCAACTGATTCGCATGGCGAATTAATTAATTGCACCCACTGAACACTTATAAGTAAAATTTTTTGCTGACATTCACTGTAAATGTAATTGTTTAATCAATGAAAATCCGCTTACAACCACTGACATTCTCTTATGATTATTTCAATCGAAATTTAGTTTGCCTGTTTCCGGGACATGTCAGTTCAATATTTTACCTTGTGTTTTATTTTAATTGTAACCACAAAAGGAAAAGCCATAAGCAAGACAAATTTATTGAAACAATATTTTTTTGCAATTAAAATCGTAAGATGTCATATGGAAAAAGAGATAAAGCTTACAACCCTTTCAATTACGATAAAAATAACATTGAATTGGAAAGTACTTGATATAATTCTGTAGAGAAATACTGAGAAGGACTGACATCAATGGTCACTTGACTGCCAAAAATAACATTAAATTCTTATAACATAATTATATATATGTGTGGTGCATTGAATGGTGTGTGTTCGTTTTTTCCTGAATTTGCACAGATGTGCACATCATGTATTCACTTGTAAATGCATATATATACATACATATATATTTATATATATATTTATACATATACCTTCAGTCTGAGATAACGTTCATGTTTACCCATGGCACCTTGACGTGTTTGCAGCACATAAATGGTATTGATATGCGCCAATACATTCTCGAATGTCAACTGCAAATGAGGACGTATTGCTTCGAGCACTTCCAATAACGAGCAATTTTCATCCGCCACCCTTTACATATTAATAATAATGTGCATGCAAAAGATGATTATAATGATGCACATGAAAAGAAAAAGAAAAAAGAAGTGGAAAAAGGAAAATTTAATATTTCAAGAGATACAATGAAAAATATAACGAAGAAAATGTTTTTTTGTTTTTATAACTTGTTTTATTATTTTTTTGCTGACATGCCAAGATGCTACTGCGAACAGATTCTTGCTAAATGTTTACTGGGGACCCGCATCTCATGTAAGTCTTGTGATGACCAAAGTCGTATGCTCGTTTTGGCCTATATTTAGTATAAATTACATTTTATTCTACGATAGGTTTAGGCATCTTATCTTACTTTACTTAGGTTAACTTATCCTTTATTCGTTATAGTTTTGACTATTCTACATTAGAATCATAATCAATTTAGATTTGCATAACCGTAAGCCTATGACTATGTTATTGAATGGGAATTGTCACATTCGAAGTAGCCACAGCTGATTTCCTATGTTGATTATGCCGATTGGCAACTTCAAACTTTTGAGAGTCAGATAAGGAGGAAGGAGAAGAGGACTTCATCTTTTTCCTTTCTGCTTGCACTGTTCGATGGAGTAAGATGTAAAATATTAGCTTTTTTCGATCAGATCCGTTGGGGATAAAACACAAAAGCCGAACGAGTAATAAATTCTGAATAGGGAATGGGAGACCAAACAGAACAGACATTAACGAATTGGATAAGCTATTAATTATGAATTTTTGTAGTATTTCCTTCTGAAATATTGTTAAAAGGAAGATTAAAGTATAGGATCCAGAATATAAGAAAAGTGTTTCATTTGGTTGGTCAAGACTGCCTAGACCACCCGGGACATAGATTAGGGAAAGAAATTAATTCTTTCGAAGAGGAAAATTCACTCCTCACAGGCTGTATTAAGGCTTCACGGAGCTCTTCTGAACGTATTTTTTAGTAAGTGCAGGAAGCTCGTAACCCTTCTGGATTGGCCAATGATTTCGCTGGTATCTTTTGTATCGTTGCGAAAGGGGTTATGAAGACGAAGGAAGATGATCTATTTGATGCTCTGTTGCGGTTTGTTGCACAAAAGCAATACAGACATCGAGTGGACAGTCTTAGTAGATATCATTATACTATCCAGGCTTCAGATGTATCTTACTTTCCAGAGCTAGTGTAAGATCAAACAATTATTTCTTTATCTATATAGCGTAGATCCGATTTGTTAAATGGCTAAATCATGTGATTGTGGTTAATCGGTGCAAGTGTACTGCAAGTGTACCTATGTTAGAATATCGTAGTTTATTAGGATCGTTTTTGAAACATTAGGAATAAAAAAATGATATTCATAATAAATTAGAAGCTTTTTCATCCATTGTACTTATATTGGGTGGAAACGTTTGTTTATCTTTGTCATAAAATATAAAGTGCTAAAGTTGCCCCTCTTCGTGATAGCATATTAGCATATGTCTTATATGCTATATTATTTTCTAAGCCAATGCTCTTAACATCGAAATATGTCAAATACATACCGTGGTATTACTCTCGAGACAGATTTGCCGGCCTGAACAATTTTCATTTGACGATCAAACATTAAATGAAATGGAAAAATTTTACAAAACGATGCAGGCGATATTAATGAAGCTGTAATTTATTTAATTAAACAAGAATACGGAAAGAGACTTTAATCAAATAAAGATTTTTTTCTCCATAAAAAATTTAATTCAAATACCTTCACATAAAAAATCTGTTTCATCTTGTGGCTCTTTGTTAGCTTCTTCTTTGCATGCAGCGTCATTGTTATCTGCTTTGGCATTTGCGGAAATTTCACGTATTAGAAATTGAACATGATCGTAACGCTCGATGTCATCACTTTTGTTTTTTAATAAACGCAAACATTTCTGCTCTTTATCCTCATCGTCATCGAAACTGTCGGCTTTTGTGGCAGTTGTCGAAGAGGTTGAACTCGACTTTGGTTTAGTAAAAACACATTTTTCTGAAAGTAATTTTTTGTTTTCTTATCAAATTTTTGCAAACAAAACAATTGATTAGACAAAACAAACCCTCGTTTTTGTTAACAGCATCTGTGTTGCTAAAATTTTCCAATGAATCTTCATCGTTGTTATTTAAATTTGTATTGTGATTGTTGTCCTCCTCGCTTGTAAATGTAGTGGAAGTTACATGTTGTTGCTGTTGCTGTTGCAATTGTTGAGAGAAAACATCATCCTTTTCATGTTCCTCAACTGGGTCACCTTTTCGTTTAATTATATCGATTTCTACCTCAACGCCATGCAATTTAGAAGCCACAGCCTATAGGATATTTCACAGAAACGTAATTATTTGCATTGACAGGAAAAGTACGTGTGTGTTTTTGCGAGCATATATGTATACATTTGTGATTGTACCTTAACAATGCCAATTACAATATGCTCTAAGCCTGGACGTTCAGAATAATAGTGCAAAAGCAAAGAACCATCTTTTTCTGTGCAACGAAACGATGGTGCTCTCATGCCCGGATATAATGTGCCCAAATGGTCATGTAGGGCATCTAAATTCTGCAATGGACACAAAAAAGTCAAACGATGAACTAGAGTCTAAACTAAAAGTGTCATGTAAAATACGAATATCTAAAACTAAATGACATAAAGTGTATGTCTACTCAAATAAAGAAAAAGATTCTATAACTTTTATATCTAATACCAATAAAAGCCAGGAATGTATCGTCATTCACAATGTGTAATAATGATCAATGGAGAATTCTTAAGTACGATTAAAATTCTTCATTTTTATAATATTTTTTATTTGTCACCTAGTAGCGGCTCTTTAATCTGTTGCTAACTCAAGACCGATTCCGGCATCGTCTTGCCAAACGTCATAGGGCCACTAGCTGGCAATGCGCTGCATTCTTTTTTAAAAGGAAGAAAACATAGACAGACATTTTTAAGCCAATTTTGTTATTGCTTTGTGTATGCATATAAAATATGAGAATTTAAATCTCCATACGTCCCTCTCAATGACATTCGATGAATGGAAATTTTGTAATTGAACCAAGAAAAAGAGATGATTTTTACTTATTTATCTCATCAATGAGTGTGAAAAAATCGTTGTAGGTGTGAACGCAGTTATTATTTCTATTTCCATCCTCGTGGCGTTATTTAATAGCAGAACCTCTCAAGTGACTCTTCGAAGCCAATGATATCAACCGCATAATTGAAAAACTTTTTAATTGTTTTATTTTAAAAATCTGCAGCCATTGTTTACACAATTATATGATTTTTATTTTATATCAAAGAGAACAAAAAAGACGAAAACTTTATTTAAAAGTAGAAATTAAATCGCATTCGAATTGAATGCTACTTCGAACTGGACGATGTGAAAGAATTGCTTTTGTTTATGTGTCTGAAATCAATCACGAAACAATAGAGGCTATGGTTGGCCGTATAAATTGATTCTTATGTTTGTTACACGCTTTTGGGGTCATCTGCAGAGCATGAAGAATTTATTATTCTTTTGTTACTGTTAACTTATACTTATATGTGACAAAAAATAATTAATACTCTTAAGGGGTTATGAGTGAATTTAAAATAGTGTCTTGTATGTTTGCGGTAGGTGTTAAAACGTTGTAATGTTAATATAAAAGAAGACAATGTGGATACATAAAATTTCTTTAATAATGTATTTAAAAATTATTATTACACAAAACTTATTCAAATGCCTAGAAAATCTTTTAATTAGAGCTTGGAATTAAGCATCTTGAAATAATATTTATTTCTATATAATCTTAGTGATTTTAAATGATAGAAACTTACTTGCAGAAAATCTCTAGGTGTTGCTCCTAAAACCTGCAATATTTTATCGTAACCGGAATCTTGACAAAATTCGAAGAAAGTCTTTCCAAATATTTCTAAAATATCGTCAGCTGGCATGTCTTGAATTGATAAACAAAAAAAAATTAAGTTGAAAATCAAAAATTTTTTTCGACAGGAACTTTTGTGATATCCATCATTTATATAGATTTTTTTTAAAAGTCATATATTTTAATGAAAAAAGCATCACAAATTCGTAGCATTGTATCTCACATATTATTCTTATCGAATAAAACATTTAATGAATAAGGAGAGGAAAGCACAGTACTTCTTAGTTCATTTGTTATGCATGAACAGAACACAGATAGGGATAGAGTAAAATTAAATATAATTTAAAAAAACTTATTGAAGAATTATTTACTCCAAGTCTTAGAGCAATAAAAAAAAGAAAGCAAAAACGAACCTTTTTATATAAAACTTTTATTAAAACAGTTTCCTTAGAAAAGGGATGTTTGGTCGAGCTACAGGCTGTACCTACACACGCTCTAGTAATTATAGGAATATGCAGGTAGAGAAGGATTAGACTAACAAAAGGAAAGGTTCGCTCTTGTTAGAATCACAGTCCAAATTAATTACCTTTTCGGTGGTGGATATAAAAGTAATTAGTTAGTATAAACTTAGTACCTTATATGTGTTTCACTTAAACTAATCAGCGTGTACTTACTTAAGATTTCAACTGCAGCTCCAATAAGGTTATAAGTAATTTCATCATCATAAATTTGACGTACGAGAAATTGCCCATCCATGCTGACCATGGCCTTTTTTCTGCGAACAAAAGAAAGCATTCATATCATACATTTTTTTAAAATAAATATATAAAAAAAATATAAATTTTATTTTTCAATTAAATTAAAATTGAGATAAGTCTCATTTGTTTCTACTAAGAAATTCGCTTCTTATTGTTGTGATATACATTTATTTATTATGTTACTTGGTTTTGATTGCAAATATTTGTAAGCTACAAAACTACTTGGTAAAAAATACGACACCATCCTACAGCGATTTTCAAGCCGTACTTTTCTTGGACAACGAATTGTAAGTGCAATGCGCTTCCTTCAGTTCCGCATAAGAATCAAATTCCAAATCAATGGTTTAAGGCGCGATATGTTTATGTTGGTCCAACCTGCGTTAGTAAGGCGGTCATTGTCATTGTAATCTGAATCTGTCTCCCATATGATCACAGACTCAAACTAATTGACCTACCATCGCAAAGTGTTAGGCTTACTTTCGTAGCCAAAATAATAAAAGGCTTCGCGATTCCGCGGGTAACGGCATCAGAGGCATCCTTTCCCGATTATAGTATCATAGTGCTGGCATTTTGGTAGTAACTAATAGGCCATTTAATGCTTATTTTCTATCCATACTTTTTATGAAAAGTTACAATTACTTAATTGGTTAAGCATTATATTAGTGCGTCCATAGCTGTTTTGCATCTTTGAGTTTACATTTTACTTTAAATGTCCTTTATTAACTGATTTATAGTAACTTATTTTTTATTTTTAATAAACAAAAATAAATATGTTTAGCATGGTATAGTAGGAAAAGCGGAAGCATTCACCAAAAATAATTCTATAATAATATAGAGAGAAGCATTTACCATTATATCAAGATGTTTGAAAAGGCGAAAAAGGTGTTCACCACTACATCAAAGCGTTTGAAAAGATAGAAAACTGAAATCGAAATACAAACTTTTTTTTTAATATGGGCAACATACCGATCGATCCGAAAATTGACGCGAGTTGGTGATGTTTATCTCTCATAAGGTCTCTGAAATGTTTGTTGAGTATTGCATATAGAATGAAAAAATTAATCTAATTTCCAATAGTGAAAATATTGATTATTCGGAAGGAAAGAACATAAGAAATAATTAAATTTTGCAGAGTGTTAGTGATCATCAGAGATAAGAGCTCAGAATCACAAGCCGAAATTTAACATCCTTTTCTGTCTTCCACAGAAAATCGCCAGTTAATTTCTTTCATTTGAAAGGATATAAATGCAAACAGTTTTCGTACGCTCTTTGACTATCCTCATTTGGCTTAATAACCATTATTCTTTCAAAAGCGTTATTTTTTAAAATAGTAATGCATAATGCACCCCCGTTGCACTGAAATTCAGAAAAGTTGTATTCGTATTAAACTTTTCAACTCTTCTTCGTGATAAACTTTCCATCTCTTCTATGTAATAAGCTTTTCATATTTCTTTCATTTCAGATTTTCCATTTCTTTTTTGCATTATTGCATTAAGTCAAGCTGTTTTCACTCTTCCAGTGTGGAAACAATTAACTGTAGAACCGAGGTCATTTTATATTCATTCCTTATTTATCTGATGCAAATTACGAAAATCTGCGTTTTTTACCGATAATCCTACATTCAAACCGATAGGTTCTATGCCTTCTTCTCTCGCTAAACATGGTCAGATTGTACAGTTTTTCTATTCATCAGATTTGTTACGTGAAAATTAATAATGTCTTCCAGGGAAAGGATTGCAATGATCATGCTATAGTTAAAACGTTCGTAATGATTTGTTTTATTGAATTGAGCTAAGCGTCGCTGCAAGTTTATTGGATTCTATAGTGATATTGGGACTATTTCACAAAATTGCACTCTCTTGAAAATGAGGAAAGAAATTCAATGCAATATTCGGGAGCTGATCAACTTTGCGAACAATTTGTGGCTTTCATAAAATATTCGTTATGCTTTAATCACTAAATCACTTATACATATCGAGGTAGATACCTGTTTTCGTCACAAAGCCATTCTGCTTGTCTAGGTATAATTAGGTTTTCGTTGTGCGCAAAAAGAGGGTCATTGTTATGTATGTTTTTTTTTTTAAATTTTATATCATATTTGTCACATTGAAAGATAGTTTCGTGAAAGCACTTGCCTTTACTCACTGAATCAATTTCCATTTAATGCTTTCAGTGGCTTCCACAAATAAACTCGTTTCCGAAAATGAAAATAATTTTTAATTATTTAATTTTAATAAGTAAAATTTTTCTGCTGTAAAATAAATAATAAACTTTTATCTCTTTACCATATTATTACTATTGCATTACGGTAATTACATGTTGTAAATTCGTATGGAATGCTTGAAAACGCCAAAAAAAAATTTCATTTTCAAAAGTTTGTGTTTGTTATAATCTTTTACAGCATCAGTTATCTTTTGTTTAAACGATATTCACACTGTGTTGAAAACTTTTTATTCCTTAAGGTTGAAAAAAAAAATTAAGAGAAATTAAATGAAAAACAAAACTATTCTTCTTAAAGTACTTTTGAGTTTGCAAAACATTAAAAAGTTTTTACTGCGATTTTTTCATTTCAATATTTTCGCATGTATGCGCGTGGAAGCGTATAGGAAAAGTTCATTTCCACATCAGGGCCAAAAAAAGAAAAGAAAATTAATTGCTTTCAATTATCGATTATATAATTTATTGTTTAATTTCTTTCTTTTTCTTTCGGTTTTACAAAAAATTATTATAAACAAGAAAGAAAACACTTTAGTTTTATAGTGTTATGCTATAATTAAGCGCCAAGAGATTTTCTATTCACCTGATTATGATATGTATATAACGAATAAGAGTATCAATGATTGCAAGGCGAATAAAGTTAAATCAGACAAAATCAACGGTGGAACAATTTGGAATCTTAGTGTTTTTTCTCCGATTTCCTTAGCGAAACATAAGGCAGAAGGAAGAAAGGACACAATAAAATTAACTTTTTTTTTCATTAAGCTTACATTTCGTAGAAGTGACTAATTTTTACATTGCTTTTATGGGTGACATATGTTGAAGTTTTTTTAAGATCTTAAACTGCGCGATATATATATGTATATATATATATCACCATGAAACAGGGCACAGTCTAATAACATCTACCAATTACTGCACATATTTGAGTTAAAATGGATGAAGTTGTTGGCTGTAATCACAAATTTACAATTGTTTTAGTCGTTTCTGTTTAACTGTCAGTCTAGATTTTATATATAAAACATATAAATAAGACCAACTGAATATGAAATTTTATGAAAAAGTTCGAATCATAAAATATGCTCGAATATCTTCATGCCCATTAGTAGAGGAAGGAGAAAAATTGATAAGATTTTTGTTCAATGTCGCTAAAAATAGGAATTATTCTATTTTCTTGCGCACATTTTTATGTATCACTTCAACTGTGCCCATTGACCTATTTGCCCCATTTTCACTACAAATCTGAGTTCAAGGCTTTCCAATGTTTCTGCCAAATTCGAAACAGATATTTTTATTTTTACGGCCGGGAGACAGACTTTGAAAAGAAGGACAGACGGACATGCGTAAATCGATTCTAAATTTTATGCTTGCTTTTGGCTAGTCCAAATAAAATAACAAGAACTTCCGATCCTTATTCCAAATTTGAAGACGAGGTCTTAATTTTCATAACTAGGAAATGCACAGACATTACACATATGGACAGGCAGAGAGATAGACGGACATGCTTAAATCGAATTTAAATTTGATCAAGATTGTATATACACTTTACAAAGGCTCTGAAGTTTCGTTCTGGATGTTGCAAACGTCTTGACACGATAGATAAACTCCCATCTTTCAATGGTGGGTATAAAAATAATAGCCGTATTGAAATTCATAAATATTACATTATTTCTTGTTATTGTCGAATATAATAAATTTATTCAACTGTATCCATATTCCTGGCAATTTTTATATATATTTGAAATTAATTTTTACATTTTTACTCAGTTTTACTGTAGATATGAAAACAACATTTTCTTTTTTCGCCCTCTTATTGAGAAAGTCACGCACAAAATGAAATTTCACATTTAACTTTAGAAAATTGTTGGCAGCGTTCAAAGGTAATCATTGCAAATCATGGTGTTAGTAATAAAACATTTCCTTTCTTTCTTCAAAAAGTTGACATTTCATGACAAAGTTATGTTATTTACCTGAAAATTTATTATATGTTTTGAAAACTTACCAACGAATACAATGTGCTTTATCAAAACTTTAACTTTGATATTACGAACCAAATTGTTTGTTTATTATAAAATTCCATCGTAGATATGAAATAAATTTGTTAATAAAAATGATGGCTTTTTTGAAATAGTTTTATTATTTCTTTTGGTGCATTCACCATCAAAGAATGGGCGTATATTCACTTATAAAGGCGCTTGCAAGATCCACAAGTAGGCGTCAGTATATATATATATATATATATATACATGTTCTTATTCAAATCCTAAATTGATCTAAGCATGCCCATCGTTCTCTCTTTGTAAAGTCTGCGATAAATATTCTTCCGCAAAAATTGTGGAATCGTTATATCATCAATAAGAAGATAGAGTCTCTCTTATACCAACAACAAGAATTGTGCTCTGTATGAATAATAGTTCTAAGGAACGAATGTTTGAATGAAGTCTTATATGCTACTTCTGTATACATTCAGGTATGCTTTGTTTCGAATTAGTTGATGATCTTAAAAAATGTAGTCCTATGCCAGAACATCTTGAAAACCTGTTATATGGACACAATTTAGAAAAGAACGTTTGTGTTTTCATTCAACGAAATGTCACTCAGCGTTGAAAAACATTCTTATACAACAAAAAATGCTTCTACACTTTTACCTTCAAAATGTATACTGTATGTAGAGTTAGACTGTAAGTTGCTCTTACTGTTATTCTACGATTATAAAGTTATGCAGATATGCAGAGATAAAAATTTCTAGCAATAAAAAAGATTGATGACCTAATGCCAAAAACATATGCAACAAAAATATACCTTCGATGATGCTTACCATTAATGAATATTGATTACAATGCAATACGAAGGGGAAATCAAGTATAAACTTTCTAAAGTTACATATTTAATCAATGAAACTACTTCGTAATAAAGAGATGTAAGTTTTGGTAGTTTAAAATAATATTTTTCATAAAATGTAGTTTGCAATTTAAGGAGACTGACGTAGACCAAGGCCAGTTTGATATAAGTAAATAGATGTAAGTTGCTAAAGCTAGTAAAGATGTCATGTTCGGACGAAGTCTGCCTTTTTATATTCCTCGTAACACATTGCCTAATAGCGTTCTTCACGGATTTACTTTTCATCAAATGTCTTACATGAGAAAAAAATTCGAAAAATCAATGTATGCGATCCAAAGTTATCGGAGTCAATTTATAGGTCAAATCATTATGTTCTCCCAATTTTTGTCATATGTTACTAAAAATTTGAATGAAAGTGCACAAGGAGGACTCTTTGCTTCAAATTTGCTACTTTTTCTTTTGTATATCTAAGGACCATTTCACGCCGATTTTTTGGAGAAATTGTGGAAATATAAAACAAACAATTATATGGGGCTAGCAGGCTTTCACGAAAATATCTGGAAAATTGCGACCTGAAAATTAGACACAAGAATACAGGAGTAAAAATTAGAACTTCAGACAGACTTTGGCACTAACTTAATAAACCGTACTGCAAGTACTGTAGGGTATGAAAAAGTTAACCACTCTAGATGGTGAGTTAAAAAAAGTAAGTTAAAAAGTAAAAGTTATGAACCATAGATACGCAAATAGCCGAGAATACAGAAACAGAATACTAAATAAAAGTTTCGGTTACTGTCTCTACTGAAATATATTTAACTGTAATGTAAAGAGAAATCAAGAAAATGTTTTTCGAGTCACAAAAAGTTGCAGAATACAAATACATATATATATATATATATATTTAAATATAAATGTATATATTTATATGTATAACTATAAATATAAATATTAATAAACAAAATCCCACATTATTTCCACAAAACTAAGCTGCATTATTACATTGTTAAGCAATGAGCGCATTTGGTAACAAAGGTTTTAATAAAAGAATTATTATAAAAAAAATTTAGAAGTAAAACAAAAATCATTTGTGATTTTTTTGTGTTTCAAAATTATTAAACATCTTTGCCACGTGAAGAGTTCGTCACCACCTAACCAAAAACCACTCATACTTACCTTCTACCAAAGAGGTAAAAGAAAACAGACTAACTATAAAAATCTTTAGGACAAATTCTCTACTCTCGACTGCTACTACATGTTGAAAGCTTTAAAGCTCGTTTAAGAGATATCAACAATTTTCAGGGGCCAACTCCTATTTAAATTTTTTGTTTTACTCTACTTCCTATTGTATTCTCCTAATACATAATAATTAATAATGAAAAACTTTATTTTTACTTTTGTATCGAAATTTTTCATTTTTATTCAGTGGACGATTACGATCGTTTCTTTTACAATACAATTCCATATAATTATGAAATAATAAGGGATACATTAATTGTCGGTGGTTTTCTGGTACATTTTTGAGTTTTGTTTTTTAGCCTGCTTTTCGCCAATGATTCCAAATTGTCATAGGGTTAATGTTTAGTACCCCCGTTATTTTCTGACAGTAACCGGCCACATTCGAAAATCGAGCACATTACTCCTGGATACTTCGTTCAATCATATAATTTTCACCGCACACTATACAAAGCATCGGATAACGTATTTCTCCAGTTATTTCACTCATTTTCAAATCAGTATAACTTTTTTATATGAGCAAAGAATTAGAAAACTATCTTTAAGCACGTGTTGAGACAATAAGACGAATGTTGCCTGGTAAATAGGCATCAAAACCGCAGACACTTTTTATATGATGCCATGTTTCATCAAAAGTTTTGATATGAAGATTGTTTGTTGTTTTAGCAAAGATCGGTTTATGGGTTACAAAGGAAGAGATTACAAAAGCAGATTAAATTGTGAAATTGTTCGTCAAAGTTTTCGCTTTATGATTTGTATTTGAGGTAAAATTTCTTTCTAGCCATCGATTGCCTTTGAAATATATACTAAATAGTAGACGAGAATTTTTGTAAGCATTGTCATGAACACATATACTCAAGTAATTCTTAAGAGAAAGACAAATATTTCAAAATAGATGACATTTATCTGTTGTTACTGCAAAATATTTAAATTGAAGAGAAAAACAACAACAAAAGCGAGGACAACAAACGAATATCCTTGCATTTAAACGCCTCATTTACTTGCTTCTGCAAGTAGTGGCGAAGATTTGAGAGGCGGCTGTCTATCTTGTCTTGTCATTGTCAAGGCTGTTAAAAATTCACATATTTTGCTTTCCCAAAGATTACGTACATATGCGTGGGTAAAGACATAACGAAATGATGCCCTATCATAAGGCTAAGATATTTCATTTTATTGTTTCGTTATCTCTTAATTTTCTGAATGGGGCAAGACTTGAGCCGTTGTAACGGAATTAGTTTTATGATTGACTGCTCAATAAACTCTATTCGAACGCAAATTCAAATTTTTACCTAATTGCTACTAAGCGTATTTCTACTTGAACTCTATTTTTGCTATGTGTGCTATGTCCGTATTTATATATATATTTTGTTTGTTGTATCCCAACGCATTTATAGTTTAATGTAGCTCGAATAAGAACAGTTTTCTCGGCGTTGGTTGTGCATGTACACATGTGTGTGATGTGCAAGTTTTCTATTCCGCATATGTAAACACATATAGGGATATATGTATTACACACAAGCTTACATACCCTCGAGTACGCTGGTTGTTTTTATGTTTCTTTGTTTGTGTTATTTTCATACATATTGTCATAGAAGTCTCTCGGGTTGGTTAGCTTTTATTATGGTATTTTACCCACTTTTTCTCTGATGAGTTATGCTAGTTGTTTCTGCTTTTTTATTTTTATTATTTTGTAGTTTCTTAAACAGTTTATTGTTATGTGAAATGAATGCGTTGTAACGCAACAACCATGACAATTTTAATTGTATTATTATGAACTTTACTTATGACATTTTTTGCTTTCCTTCCCTTCCTTTTTGTTTTTAAATTTATTCTTTATGGCCACATCTCATACGTACGTTATATTATATTAAAATGCGGGTGTGTGCCCGTGTTCATTTATTTATTTTTTGTCAGCTCATTAATTATTTGTAATTGCATCAAATAATAATTAATAAGAAATCTCATGACAAATCTTAAAATCCATGTTAAGCAAAGAGAAAACACTGATTTATTTAAAAATTATTGAACTAATTTTATGTTATCAAATTGAAAAGGCGAATTTTTGCCTTGTCATTGTGACAAGTGTTGCGTAAAGGTGAAAATATTTTTCTATTTTTATTACTTTATTATATATTTATGTATATGTATAAATGTTATATATTTATTATTATATTTCGATGCCGCTTGATTACCACAGCAAAGAAAATTTTAGCAAAGATGCAGACATAAAAACGTTCTGTGCTAACTTTGTACCAGTGCAACTTTTGTCCAGCTACGAGGGCACTGTTCATGGTAAATAGTAACAGTAATTTTTTCCCTATTTTTTATAACACAGGTCATGATTTAGTCTTTCATTTACGTTTGTTTGTTTGTTTTTCTATTTTCGCTCAGTTTTTGTACGAATTTTGTTTATTTTTCGAAGCCACTTTATTATCAATTGCCTTAACAAAGACACTTATCGACTGTGAAGTTAGCTCAAATTCTTAGCAAAGGCAAAAAGATGGGACAGGCACAGTCGGCCAACTTCACATTACAATATGCTGTTAGTCCTTCTGAGTGTTACATACATCCGCATAATCTTCCTGTGCCACAAATAGTGTAGGATATGAAAAGTAAAGAAATTGTCTTTCCAAAATGAGAGTTTTATTCGCATAAAACTATAGTACTGTATAACACAAGCGGCGTAGGATATAAAAATGATCTAAAATATCTGATAATTCAGGTGAAAAAATGTCCTTGAATGTCCAAATGACAACAAAATAATTTCTCTTTTTTAGACACTTTATTGCTTCGACGTTTATCCAAGATTTTCTAAAGCACAACTACACTAACTTTTCCTTTCTTCTATCGATCGCTTTCTTTTCAAGTTAAGTAATATGAAAATGAAATGAAATTAAATTTATTTTTTCTTATTATACAGCTTCCGTAAACACTGAAAACTTTGATATGAACCTGAGAGATTGATTATCACTAATTTCTTCCTTTAAATTTAAAAAAAGCTCAAGTTGGGAAGTCTGTTAAAAAGGAAACTACTTAAGTAAATTTCAAGAACATTTTCAAGTAAAACAAGTAAGAATATTATATTTGGCTGTACCGGATCTTTTATATCCATCATCTTTATCCTAAAAAAGGGAAAAAAGATTAAATTTTAATAGGCGGGCGTGGAAATATTTTTCTATTGTTATACAATATCGCGTAAAATTTGTATTTTACAATCTATGAGCATTGAGCAAAGCAGCTAGAAAATAGATATGTTTTCATTTTATTGTATACTGTAGGCGTGGCCTGTGATCAATTTGACCTATTTACTATAGCAACGTATGTGAAACAATTTCCAATGTTACCCACAGATATTACACAGAAGGATAATGGACACATGGACATGCTTAAATCTATTTTAAATTTGACGCTGTTCAAGAATATACATACTTTGCGGGGTCTCTCAAGTTTCCTTCTAGGCATTGCAAGCCAAAAGAAAAAAACAAAATGACAAAGTGAATATTCTCCTCACTTTCCACTTACAGCAGCCGCATGTCACTTCGTTTACTAGAGAAATTTTTTAATTGATACAAGAACTCTATTTTATTACTTAATCGTTATAGAGAAGAGCTTTTTTTAAAGTTCATTTGTTCAAAGTTTGTTTATGTAACATCAATTATGCACTATTAATTAGTAGGTTTATCCGCAAATGTCTATTTGAATGACGTGACAACTTAATTAATGTGAACAAAAAGGGATGTGCTGCTGTCTTGTGTATTTCTAGTGTAAATTTAGAATGAAATTTGTACACATGGATGGATATTTGATAAAAGAATATATATCTTACTCTGCCGCCTGTAAAACCGATGTTAAAGGTAAGAGAGTTGAGTTAAATTTTTAATGAGTATATCACTAAACGTACGCGCAATTATAATTAAAAGGAGTTGTAATAAAAATGTACAAAAATTTCTGACTCGGTTTTTAATTCAAAATACTATGCTACACCCTTTGATATATTACTTATCTATCTTCTGGTATCTCTTTGAAATTCATAAAGTGTCCTTTTGCGAGTATGTATGTACGCGTGTTTTCGTTGCTACAATTCATATCTATTTGCGTGCGTTTTTTTGCACACTTATAACTCTGCTTGCAAAAACTTGAATGACTGCAGTGTTCAGAAAATTACAAAGAAGAAAAAGAAATATAAAAAAATATGAAAATATAAAACATCAATTGCAAGGTCAAAACGAAACTCTTTGTACCCTATATTTGAATACGAACAATGACCAGAAAGCATTATTTTATTATATATTTAATTTAATCACTGAAATTTAAAAAACCTCAATCTCAACCTCTCGCTGAAAATCCATCGCTTTGATTAAGGTACATTCAACGAGCAAATATCAACTACCATCGTAGTAGTAGCACAAAATATTGAAGTAACTGGGTTAATAGTAAACAAGCTGTTTTTCTTTCATATTGCAAAGTTAAACAGTAGCATAATAATTCATGACACGAACAAAAATGCAAAGTTACCAAAAGAATTAAAAAAAAGAAAAAGCAAAAAAAGGAAATATAGGAAAAAAGAAAAATTTTCTTGTGAAAATTACGTTTTATAACCATAATGAAATGTTGACATATAAAAAATGTATTTGAAATGCTAGCATAAAATGAAAGCAAGTTTTTATTTTAGAGCGATAAAGTTGCGCTAAAGTGCATTTATTTTTAACTACAGACGAAACATGCGATAATCAACATTGTCTTGAAGTAACCGATTATTTACATCCGCTTGATTGTAGGGAAAAGGGTATTGGAAATTCGTATTATAAATAGCACAGAAAACGTATTTGCGTTAGACCAAATTCTATCTATCCGCCATTTAAAATGCAATCGAGTAATTCATACCAAAAGCAAAAGCTTCTTTAAGCTATGAGTGGTTCATTGTTAAGTCAACTCTTTAGGCGTCGGTAATTCTAGATCGAGAATAATCTCGATGGGGGCATCGTATCATCATGCTTCATCAGAATTAAGTTAATTTCTATTGAATATTATTGTGTGTTTTATGTCAATGGAAAAGGTTATGAAGCCGATCTGAATGTTTTGCGTTTAGTATAATCTTATCCCTGGACTACGTCAATAACAAGGCAAATATTCCATTGCTCCGTATAGAGTATGGCATAATTCTTGGGAATGGAGGATAAATATGTGATATTTATAAAATTGACGTAGAAATGAAATTTAATTAATTTTTTTCTAAATTTTAGATTTTCTCATCTGCTGAACTTTATAAATTATTGATAATCATTGGTACATTTTGAAGTTTTTAAATTAAGTTTATCTTAAGCTTTCCATGATTTTAATTGCCTTTTTCAGAGAATTAGACAAGGTTTAATGATTATACTTAAAAATATACGTTTATAAAGTTTGTCTTCAAAGAGAAGTGATGGATTATATTTGAAATAAAGAAAGAATTTCCGAAGACATCAAAACTTTGTGACGGGTTTTGAACCAGAAACCATCTAGGAAACTTGGATATCTGCTTTTAAGCTATAACATATTTATTTAATCAATTTATTTAAGGTAAATGGAAGCAACAAATAATAGATAATGAGTCTACAAATTTTAAACAACAAGATCGAGAGAAGTTCGCAATTCTAAACAAGTAACAAAATTATATTCTTCTTATAATCTTTTACCCCCATCACGGTTTTCTTTAAAAAAGATGAAAAAAACTACATTTTAATAGGTCGGCGTGGCAGATCTTTTCAATTTTTTTGAAATATCATGGACATTTTTATTGTATAGTATATGAGTAGTGACTAGAACACCTAACATTCGAAAACGATAATTCATGTTTATCGTGAGACAGAAATTAAATACGTAATGGCCACGATCTCCCCTATTTACGATGATGATGATGTTAGGTTTTTTAAAGCTTTTAGAGCTCTTTAACGTGTATCAAAAAACCGGAGGTGTATTCTTTCTTGAAAATTTGTATAACTGTAAAATGTACCATACTTTTTGTCCAACTATTAGCCGACTGTTCATGATGAATAGTAGCAATAATTTTTTGTTTTATTTTTTATAATAGAAGGCATGATTTAGTTTTTCATTTATGTTTACATATCAAATTTTTGTTTAGTTTTCGTAAGCATTTTGTTTATTTTTCAATGCCGCTGTATTATCAATTATCTTGAAGTTAGCCCATATTTTAGCAAAAACAAAAAGTTCAGACAGAGTGGCCTGACATTACACCAGTGTTTTGTCAAGTCAGTATGTTACAGATCTCGAGTTTCCATTTTTTTCATTCGAATTTTTTGCAGCATTTTTAACACAAGATTCTCTAGAGAATATCTTTTTTTTTTTCTAAAAGAGCGCCTTTTTTTCGGTCAAAAATTGGAGAAATTTAGAGTTTTTTTTTTCAAAAACGTGCCTACCACTCCGAAATCAATGTATCTAAAAAATCCTATTTGATTTTCGAGGTGTAGGACTAAAGATAAAATAATTTTTTTTTAAACACATTACTTC
The DNA here is from genome assembly GCA_000671755.1 of Glossina brevipalpis. Taxonomy (NCBI): domain Eukaryota; kingdom Metazoa; phylum Arthropoda; class Insecta; order Diptera; family Glossinidae; genus Glossina; species Glossina brevipalpis. Next base: position 884,919 of record KK351077.1, on the reverse strand, counting down.
AGTTCTGCTGCCTGCCGCTAAGCTCTTTACGCTAAGCGTGCCTTGCTAAAATGCTTGCTAAAATGGCTACAGTGTTGCCATTTTTTAATACCTTTCTTAAAGAATTCTATTACCTTTCTCTTTATTTTCAAATAAAATTGTCAAAAAAACAACCTTATAGTGGTGTTACTTTTTAAGTAAAGATATTATTGTCCGGAGCATGGAGAGCTTTACCTGTTTTCTTTTGGCGATTTGACAACTTGGCTTTGTGTAACGTTTTTTATTTACATTCCCATGAAGATAAGGAAGAAAAAATTACTTATACAGATTGAGAAGTTTATCTGTAGCTCATACAGTGCTGGGAAATTTATCAGTTAAATATGGCCTTATCTCGAATTGAATATTATATATATATACATATATATATATATATATATATATATATATATACTTATTTTCCAGCTTTTCAGGAAAAACGCATTTTAGAATTCTAAGTTTGAAAGTTGTGATGTAATTTGTTAAAAAAATATGAAAAAGAAAATATATGCATGTACTTTCAAGTCCAAATGGCTGTTGTATGTAAAACATCTAAGCACTTTAGTAGCGTAATCTGTTCTAAAGAAAGGCAATCTGAACGATATTTGTGCATGTCTCTTGTACATTTACCTAGAAGACGAGAAGGCTGGGTTATCAGTCTTCCCCTTGCGTTTGTGCGCAAGGGGTTCAAATACACATATGTAGATTTGTGTAGACAATGCATTTTCGCAAGCTTGTGGTTTTCTTTTTTTTTTTTTTGTTGTTTAAAGCTTGTGATGTGTAGAACGACTGTTTAGTATGCTTGTGTTCACATTAGCCGTTGCATATGTATATATGTTGCGCGTATATATGCATATAAATATGTGAGTTTGGCTTGACTAATATGCGGCATTTTCTTGTTCAAGCCTTAAGTGGCTTTTAACCTCATTTCGTTTCCGTTTCCTTTTCTGTCGTGAGCAGCAGTTCACTGTACATGCCTTCATTATTTCTAGCGTAAGATATGCAACAAAACAATAACAAAAATAAAAACCGACAAAAAGAAAAGAAATACGCAATTGTTTTTGTTTTATTTTTGGTCTTTTCTTTCTTTTTTTTTTTGCTTAGCAAGTTGCAGGAATGTTCAGTAAATAATAGGGCGATTCAAAATGAATGAAACCCAACGTTATATTTCGTTGTGTACGTTTTGGCATATCTTATCACTGATTTCATCAAAGAATATGTATATATATGTATATATATATATATATATATATATATGTATATATATATATGCATGTATGTATGGTACAGGCTTAGTTCACTTTGTTTTGTAAGAACCGCCTTAGAAACATGCACCAACTATCTCGTCAATGCAACTTACAAGGATATGCGCCTTTTGTTTTTCATTGTTTTGAAGGTCAGTCTTATTATTTCTGAGAATTCGGAGGAAATTTAATTGCGGCAGCATCTACTTACAAATGTTTAGATACTTGAAGACAATTACAAAATAAAAATTTTTTTTTTTTTCTGTTCTACTTTATTTTATATGAAAAATGTTTTAAATTTTAATTTTCTACGTGAACTGAAACTCTTTCTCATCACTGTAATTACTTTACAGAATAAATGTACTGTAAAATAAATAGGTCTATAATAAATAAATAGAAAGATACCTTTGAAGTTTAATTCTCATTTAAAATTCCATTTACGTTAGAGCAAATATTAATATTTATTGCTATTGTTTTGCTATATTAAGAAAATAAGGAATAGTATGGATGGGTATAATGTATGCACATAATTATGCCTTTCATTGTATTGAGTGTTGTTATATAGACAGGATATATCAGCGTAAACTACATTAAATTATCTAGTTTTAGTTAATACAGCTATAGGATTTAATAGAAACAACCAGTTTACGAAAGCATTTAATTGACCTTTCAAGACTTCATTCGATTTATTTAGTTTATATAATGGCCAGGTAGATGTTTTCTCTTATCGTAAGTTATCAATCATTTTGCATATAATGAAAACATACATTGAAATTTGGCTTCCTTCCCTTGAATCAGAATATTGGAGTCAATATTTGCGAAAAAAAAATGAATTTTCTAAAATTAAGGGAGTATTTCTCGAAAAGTTGTTTTTAACAATTAGATTGCTTTGGTTGCTATATTATGCTTTGCTTTTGGTTGCATTAAAACCCTTTCAGGTACCCACCCCCTACTCCGAAAACACCAATAGATTTCAGAATCGGTGAAATAATCGAAAAGTGAAAAATGTATTATTTCGATACCTGATATAATATTTTCTTCACTCGTTGAGCTCTTTCGTTTCTATCACGGGGAATATTTTTTGAATTTTTTGGAATTTTTGAATATTCAGAAATGTAAAAAATTTGAGTTTTTATGAGAGCTTGGAACGTTTGAATTTCATTAATGTTCTCATAAATACGAAAGCTTTACTTTAAATGTTGTGTGAGTCATTAAAGGCTTTGTTGCTTACCTTAAGAAGCTTTCTAGACTTTCTTAATACTTACGTCATAAACGCATACATTATGTTGCACGCTGATATTAATGGGTTTTTAAATCAAAATTTTTCAAAAATAGTCCAAAAAGGTACATTTTAACTTTATATTATATATCGTTTATGATGTGTGTATATTGCAATTTCAAAAGGAGAAAAGGAAACTCGTTTTTAACTCTTAATTTTTATACCCATCATCAAAGCTGACGGGTATATTGATTTTTTCATTTTGTTTGCGGTGCCCAGAAGAAAACCCACAAAGTAAATATATTCTTGATCCGCATCTGAGAACAAAAATTTACAGTTATCCATTGTATAAAATTTTCTTACTTGTTTTTGATTTAATTTTTTTTTTCATCAAAATATTTTTTCAATTTATAGAATTTTATCAGTTGGCTATTTTTCCATGTAAAAGCGGTGATACGTGTATATATAAAAGTCAATGTCAACTGACTACTTAGGCAAGTACAGACAGAATTATCAGAAAATTATTTTATGGAAAATGCTTGCATACGTAAAAATTGAACAGATATAAAATTCACGCTCACAGTTATATGCATTTTTAATGTTTTTAATGCAATGAATGTAAACAATATAATTACTGATATAAAGATCATGATCTTATGATTTATGAGGACAAGCGTCGTTTAAAATTGAAACTTTTATTTACAAAAGTCATAAAAATAGACAGCAGTCCTATCGAATTATGTACTATTTGGTGATTAAAGTATTGATTACTGTGAGTTAAGGGTTTTATAATTCTGGAGGATATGTGAAACGATATAGTCGTTAAGAAAAAATCTAAAAGCATTAATTTTTAAATAATACAAAATTCTGACCCTGATCTTTACAACTGAAGAGTTATTTAAGCAAAGAGTTTGCTTGCGGATAGTACACGTGTCATAGACAATGAGCATGTGAACGACATAAAGCAAAGAAGCCATAGCTAACAATAGCGAATTTCTGAGAAGTTCAACAAATATACTTAAGAGACTATCATCGTAGTTACATGTTCTGAGGCTTTTTAGAAACGTGTAAAAATAAAATTTATCATCGCTTCCAAATCATTCGCTAAAATGGGTGATTCAAAGTCAGAACTAACAGGAATGAAAAGAATGATCTGCCTCTGGGGATTCTCTACAAGAAAATGCAGCATCTCCAATGGCAGATGCGGAGACAAAATTAAAATTCAATGGATACTGAGTCATACTGGTCTCTTGGAAAATGAGCAAGCAGATCTAGAAACCAAATACACGGCTTCGGCGTCAGTATTTACAGACGATACAATGAAAAAGTTTGATGTTTACAAATATATTTGCAAAAAAGTGACCAGAAAAGTCGTCAGTACTTACCATTCAACAGTGCTCTCACGTTAATCTTAATCTTGTTCCACTATTGCATCGAGAAATTAAAATCAAAGTATTTGTGAGAATTTTCTTTGAGCATACTATTGTAGTATACCAAAGGATCCTGAAGAAATCTACATTTTAGTCATCCATAATTAGCAGAGTTTAGTTAACCATGTAATTCTAATTTTATATTCTTTAGATCTATAATGAAAATAATGTACGCATAGATTCGTATTTGTTATCCTTTTACTTATTGTTCATTATTACAAATTAGTTTTGCTTATATTTTGCTTTTCATTTGTTATAAAAGATTCAGAGAGATTTTCATTGGTATATATCAACAAAATTTTTGTGTATAAAGTGATTATTATGTAATTAGAACAATAAATCTAAGCTTGAAAACAACTGTACGTAACATGGAGGATTGAAAACAATCTGCATTTGTTTTTCAACACCAAATTAATGAAATATCAATATCGTGTTTTAATCAGATTAGTTTGCGGATTAAAACCGCATAATATATACTAAATATCCAACTGCGAGTAAATGTGCATAAAAAAATTGTTGACCGCGACAGAACATAAGAAAATATGCTGTACAAGATATGGTACGTGTTACTTCGAATCTAATGCTAAAACAGCATGTAATCGAAAGCTCGTAGGGAGCCTTGACAGAGAACACATAAAAAACGTAACAAACATAAAAATGTGGTACAAAACCATATGGTTTTTTAATGGCAGCTAACAGATAGCGCGATCTGATATATTTACATACTTTATACATTCATCTATAAGTACTTTATGCGATTTATGGTATATACATATGTATATTCACATGTAAACTTTATCAAAAGGTTGGATGTCATATGAAGATCGTATCTATCCTATTAAAATCCATTTAAGCCGAAAATTAGAAAAGTTGGGGAACAGAAGTAGAAAGGAGTTGCTGATATTTGAATGGAAAATATCTTAAAAAAGGTAAAAAGTCTACAGTTTAATAGGTGGGCGTGGCATATTTTTTTTATTTCCATGGACCATCGTGGAGATTTTCGTAGTAAGCAAAACATACAAAAAATGGAGGTGTTTTACAGTGTAGGTCTGACTTGAGTCCGATTTGACCCATTTTCAAGACCAAAAATCAGACAACTACCGGAAGCACAGTGAACTATAGCGATAAGCAAAAAGATTTATTAAACCTCCCGGGATAGCGCACTAGCTACTGGAACTACATAAGCGCGTCCTGAGATTAGTCGCGGGCTTCTACACGGGTCACAACTCCCTTAGATGGCCTGAAAAACATAGGTATCTTGGATACCGATTCTTGAAAATGTTGTGAAAGGGCAGTGGAAACGTTTTGTCATCTTCTGATGCCAGGTTTCGTCGAATATTTCGTAACGCCAAACACAATATGATGATAATTGAGGATACTTTGAAAAATAATAAAACATTTTTTAATGACAGAGTACTGTTTTTTCATTATTAAACTTAAAATATAAACAATGCTTGGTGTATGTGTAAATTTCATATGAAAACGGTCAACAGGTTTTTTCTGTTCTATTGTGAAATCTTTACTTTTTACGTCATTTTCATAAGAATTTTAAGCTGCCAAAATTTCATACTACCCAAGGTGATGATTATTAAATCGCATGAATGCTTAAATGTGTGAACATATTTGATTCAACTAACTCAACTTCTTTGGATCATTTAATTAATTAAGGCAAACGAATTTTTGATAAATGTTTAAATGTACTATTTAGATCGTTTTAAATTGTTAGTAAAGCTTTAGATAATTGTTCATTAGTTTCTAATAGCATTTGACTGATATTGAGGAACGAAACCCAACCAAACTTTTATATAAAAAACTGTTTATTACTATGGCTTTGGAATATGGCTATGCAGGTCAAATTCAACAACTCATACCCATGTCGTCATTGCTGCTCTGGTTGACTGTTCCATTTGTTGCTGATATTCAAACACAAATAATGCTTTCTCTTTGAGAAGAGTGTTTCTGCTTTATTTCGATTCTACAGTTCATGTGTTTTCCAATGCGTTTATTTTCGATTCTTTCTTTTACTTTTTTGTACACAATATTGCCTTCCACTTCAAGTACATGATGTTTAAACGTATCTTTCAGTTTGTGTAAAATGTATGAGAATTCTTTGGAACATTGTGTTTGGTAAAATGCTTCATTTACTACAACAAATACATTTGTATGCAAATTTGTATCTACTCTATATATATATGTATATATATATATGAAATGGATTTGTACGCATCTACTATCTTTACATATGCTGTTATGGTAAATATATCAGATAATAACGTTACTCAAGTACGTGTATATATTTCCCATTGACATTCACAGGTTGACCTACAGTTAGTTAGTTCTTCGAGTAGTTGCATACGTTAGAAAAACAATTGCATGAATTATACGTTTAGATTAACTGATTTTCATGAATATGTGGTTGTATGAAAGCTACGTTTGAATATATAGGTCAGTCTAATTAACATGCTACGATCATAAATTAATTTCATACATTTTGTCATTAGGAAGATATATGGAGTTGCTTTTGACTTAAATTTTTCTCATGAAAATTCTCGTAAACTATTTTGTTTTGCTTTTTAATTAAATACATCGAATACAAAAAGCTGCTTATGAATAAAACTTTATTTCAATTAACATCCCAAAGCTCTTGTGCACCAATTTTGCGATATCTTCTCAACCAGTGTCACGAATGTTACATTGCGCGTATGCATGAAATGATGTCGGACAATAAATGTTATAATAAAAATAAGCCGGCTATTGTTATTTATTTCCCAAAGGCTTCCGTGGATAGTGAATGGGTTTCAATATCGTTCTGTTTTAATAAAATGTATCGTCCATGAAAATCATCCATTTGTATTAATTTATTTACATATTTCCAGTATTAACTGTAACGGTTTCTGATATTAAGTGAATTGAATTCACTTTGAGTACTTAACAAATTTATATCATATACATTATTCGGTTTTGTTAATTGTACGATTTATATAATTATAATTTTTGTATAATTATAACTTTTTTCTTAATTCGGAAAGTAAAATTTAATTATTCGTTTTTATTTCTTCAGTTTCATGTTAATGCATACAAACACAAAATGAAACAATGTGCCAATGCCAAGTAACCAGAAAATTCTTTTAGACTGTTTTGCAGCGTGATGAGTAATATTGGCGTTATTGCTAAGTAATTATAAAAAATTTCTTAAAATGGTATCGCAAATAACTCCTTTTTGATAACGCTAAGCTATTACACTATAATAATCAGTTGAACAAGAATATCCACCATCCCGTGTTAGTTAGCCATACTACACGTTTCTAATCCTTGATTACCATAGTTTAAGCCATCCAACAGGAGTTGTACTATTGTCGTGGTAAAGTTACAATTTAAAATCAGTATTTTAAAGTAACTGTCTCTAAAGTAAGCTGCGTTTATCCGTAACAACTATATCGGACTAGGTCGATTAAGGGGAAACCGTTTCAAAACATTTTCTCTTAGTAAGTCTACGATTTTCAACAATTTCGCCATCTATGTCCTCAGTATAAGTAGAAAATGTTTAAAAGCCGTTCCTTGCTGGGCATGGCTAGTGCCCAAATACATTTGCCGTGACGTGTTCAAAACAAAAATGGCTTTTTAAATTTCGTGTTCTACATACGTTCGATTTTGGAATTGTTTTGTGTTATGCGTCTACGCATGTTCCCAACATATGAAAAGTGTTCAAAAATAGATGACTTTTTATTTTTCTTGAAAAATAATTATTTGTTCATCAACATCTGTTTCGTCCCCTTCGAAGTAATACCCCTCACATATAACAAGCTTGTTTCAGCGCCTTTTCTCATCTTCATAGCACTTCTGATATCCGCCTTCAGGTATGGTATTGAGCTTTTTCAGCAATGCGGTCTTTATCTCCTTAATTGTGGCAAAACTTCGTCCATTCGTGGGTTGTTGCTTTTTGTTTCGCCAATAGAAAAAAGTCGCAGAAGGAAAAGTGCGGTGAATATAGCGGTTGAGGTACGGTCTCGGTGTTTTTAGGCAAAAAAAAAATATGCGAACAAGTAATGACGTGAAAGCTCAGGAGTTAGCAATTTCGGAACAAACTTCCCTGCAGAGACGTTTGATGCCCAAAGCACTCAAAAAATATTGTAAAGCATGAGACGTTCGATACACGGACAGCCTCAGTAACTTCTGTAACAGTGATTGGACGATTCTCCATCTTGTCGATCTTCTGTGAAGAGCACTTATATATAGAAATATGCTTTCATGAGAAACAAAACATTTGAATTCAAATCTTAGTTTTCCGTTAAATTCATGTCACAACGGAACGCCATATCTACCTAAAATGTCGCCTTTCCTTATGTCATTTAATCGGAGAATTTTTAATACATCTCTTATAGCTTTACAAACTTCGAAATGCGTTCAATAATATTTGAGAAGCTTCAATTACTGACATATATTGGAGAATAATGAGTATGGAAATATATCTAAGCATTAGAAAGCAGTAAAATTTTATAAATCATCAGACTTTACTTAGTAATATTATATCGTTAAATAAATGTAGACGTTTACGCTTATGTGTTATATTTTACATACATTTTACATTTTGTCAAAATGTAATGTTTTGTTAAAAGCTTTCAGTAATGATTAAAATGAATATCTTGTCTTTCAAGAATGGGAAAGAAAGTACAATTTCAACGATGTTTTATTTTTTTGTAGCATTTTATTGGAATTTTCAATTAACGGTTTAACTATTGCATCACATTGTAAGTATGACCGCACTTAGCTTAAATATGTCGTAAAATATTACAAAATGCAATAAGATTGAAATAGATGATCGTCAAACGTTAAGTAGTCAGCGCAAATGTAAATAGTAATAGTAATGATAGGAATTAATAAAATTATAATGTATAGGGAGAGAAAGAATATTTTTTAGATATTTGATTTTCAAACCTCTAAACTAACTTTAAAAGTTAGTATTACTATTTACGTGTTTTTAATCGAAAGAGTTATTAAAAATTTTCACAATAGATCTCCAAGACCCAACAGAGGATTGTATTCAAAAAATTCGAAATTTTTGTATCTATATTTGCGGTTGTAAGAATTTTACTTATAAACCAATAGGCAGATACTAGTTATATTCTACCCCACTTGCAGTACAGATATTAACTTTATACCGATATATGTCACACTCGGACAGACTTAAGGTAGATCTTTTTAAGAAATTCTTTTAATATCCTTGGGTTCTCACGTTCGCATAACACCGATCAATTCGGAATTATTTTTTGAGCTGATTTAAGGTTTTCTTGTATTTCTGTATTCAACCTATACGTCCCAATTTTTGAAATATTTTAACGAAATATACTACAATCATGTAATTTGACTGAAATACGAACGCTATTGAAAATGTTTTAGATCAGACCGTTTTACGATCAATCCGCGCGTAGTGACTTATATTGAAAAATTATTTATATGAACAAATTTTGCAGAAGTTCTCAACAAATAGCAGAATAAGGAGCGTAGCTGAATTGTGAAGAAGTCCAAATCAGCATACGTCAGTTCAAGCCCAATACGGTAGAATTGGTAAAAAATACCAATCAAAAGCGCATATAGTCTGACTTATTGCGTGCCTTCAATCATAAGCTGCAAATTTATTTACATATAATGAGTGTCTCCATAAGAGCGCTATATTTCATTTAGTGCACTCTGCATGATCTTCCGGTTTGACCTCCTAAGTCAACTGAATCTTTTGCGGGTAAAGGTGGAGATATTTCGCCAAAATGTTCTGAGCAATTCTTCGTGAAATTTGAATTTGTAGGTAACGATGACGAATTGATGTTTTGGGGTTTTCAGCAACACTCTCATTTGCAGCCGCAATATTTTCAAGAGACCGACCTGAACATCGACGCAAAGGAGACTTAGTATGTATACTCGACCTAGTTTCTTGAAATTTTTTGACAATTCTTTAAAATATTGGCACATTAGGTGCACTTTATTGATCGAAAATTCTGCAAAGTTTGCGAGCGGCTCAGCATAACTTTCCACATTTTTTTGAGGAGTTCTCACAATTTTTATGTGTTCTGTTTTTGTCTAGCGCTTCATTCTTAATAATCGGAACAGTCATAGATGATAGCTGTCAAATTTCAGACTTGCCACTTTGTTGCAAAAAAATGCACCAAGTTTAAATAGTACAGCCTTATTAAGACACTCTTTATGTATATAAAAAAAGATTAATTTCGGTGTTACGCTTTAATAGAGTGGATTAACACACATCCTATCACAGCACATAAACATTTCATGAAATGTCTATGTAAAAATTTCAACATTTCTACGTAAGCAATATTGCGCGACTTTGCTTTATAAACAATGATCAGATGACATTTTTCATTTCATTTTTTTAAAAATCAATTCATATTCATCTTTAGACATTGGGAAAAACAATACTTTTTTCTACGCATTCTTATTGTTATCCCACATTCCTTTTAGAGGACATATTATGTATACAACACGAATTCGTTTATAATAACCTCTGTTGCTTCAGTAAAAATTAAAAAAAAACTTTACGGCTTCAAAACGTTAAGGATATGAATTAAAAGGAGGAAAAATGAATTTGAAGGGATAATTATATCGATATGAAAATTGTCTATTGAAAAGTTGGGAAATCATAGAAATAATTAATTATCAACTTTTTGCATAAAGGATTTGATTCTCAAAACATTTAGATTTCGTTTTAAAAGGCAATTAAGAGCTTAGATCGATTCAATAGTAAAACTTTCAATGCTTTGCATTGCTAGAAAAACTTTCTTATACTTTCTAAAAAAATAATATGCACGCAGTACCAGAGTTTCATTTTCGATTTGAAAGATGCATCTGATGTTTGACATTAAACAGACCAGAATAAGAAGGAAATAAAATTTGAAGTCTAATCACCAAGCTAAACTTTCATTGTTTCAGCATATAGAACTGACCTGATTTTGCTACTCATGTTAATTAACTACGTTAGGAACTCTCAACATTTTTCTATATCGAACATGGGCATTGAATTACTGACGAATTTAATATGTTCTCTGGCATCGATATATAAAGAAAACATATTATATAGCTGCCAATGGCAAACACTTAAAATTTGAGTTCCGAGACTATATACAAACTATACCAAAAGCTTTAAGTCTACCTGGATAACTTTGTTTAAAAAAAAAAGCGAAAGAACAAATTTACTCGTAGCCTGTTGAGGTTATGCAAAGTACCGAATCCTCAAACTGTTGATGCTTTGAAAGCCAGTGCTTCTCTCTGAAATATTTTCAAATTAGACAAAAAGGAAAAAACATTCATAGCAAACTCTCTTTTCCAATATGTCAGGCACATGTAAAAACAATTCGTAATAAATCAGTAGAAAAAATGTAACAATTGTCTAAAATATTTTGAAAAATATTTAAAAAAAAAAATGTTCTTCTTCTGTTCTCATCAATTTGAAATCGTTTATTCTGCCAGAGAGAATTGAGAATTTCATTGCTTTTCCCATATAATTTTCTTTATGTATTTAAAGAGGTAATTATCTCGTTATTTTTATATTAACTGCTTTTATCAGAAGATGACATTTGTCAACAGATACACACCATATTTTATGTTTTGCTGTATTTCTTTTTGTCTTCAATGACTGTTTGTCGCGTTGTGTGTATCTCATATACATATAATCTCCAATATGCCGCCAAGAAAAGAACGTACTTTTTTGCATCTCCATACCTTTTATGTTTTAGCTATCAATACTATTACTTACACTTACATTGCCATTCTTAGTATAAGTCGTACATATATAAGCTCTCCGATTAACGAAGCGATTTGTTTTTCAAGTTTGCAATCGCGGTGGTATGAGTTATATGCTCAACATTGAAACGATAATAATACGTCGGGTTGTCGTGTTGTGAAGATTTTTAATAAACTGAAAGCTATTTTAAGAAAAAGACTACGTTAAGATAAATGTCGTCGCACTCACCCACACGACACAAGTACGGTTTAGTAGTTAGTTAAATAGCAGCGTATTCATGCTATTTTACGTATGCGTGACGTTCATAAATTATATATTTTTATACATTTTAGAATACATACACATAGCTTAGGTGGTGCAAAACGATACGTTAATGTCTTCCGTTATAAAACATTTATTTTAATGTATCTGCAAAGATTAAGATTATTTTTTTTTTTCATCAAAATTTACTACGTAAGCTAATTCCAACACAGTATTTGAGACAAAAATACTAAAAAGTACACACATTATTGATTAGAGTAAGATTTTAAGTAAATTCAGCTGCAAACGTCTTTCGACAACTGGCTTGCTTTTGACTCACAAATCAATTTTAAAAATTTGTTTAACTCTTTTTCAAGAATCAAAGTATAATTGATTTTAATTTTGATTTGATTTCTACCTGAACTTTCAAACTTATTCACTTCATGAAAATGCTTTTAGATTGAAAATATTCTTTCTTATTTTTTATAATTTTACAATTTTTACAAAACTAATCCATTAAACTATACGTTATTTAAAGTTAAGTCACAAACTATTTCTTCGCAAACATTCTGCATGTGCTTTAGATGATGAATAAGCCAGTTTGTCTTTTTGTTTTATTATTTATGTGATACACAAAAATATATATTCACTCCTCTTTTAAAGAAAAATGAATGGATAGTAAAAAATCAAATCTTTATTTACATGCATAGAGAATTGACTTTCAACACAAAATGAACCTTATTTCATATTTTCTCTTTTATTAGATTTACTTATCATAAGAATTTGGTAAAATATTTCAGAATTATTCAAAAAACACCGCTTCAGTAATCATTAGGTCAAAAAGAAAATAAAATTTAATTTTCATAAGATTGTTGGTATACAACACGTTTCCTCTAAAATCACTCAACTTTTGATGTTTTATGCATTTCCTGTCGGCTTAGTTCTGTTTACGTTTCTTAATTTTTGTTGTTTGCATAACTTCCGTTGTTATTTAATTAAAAGTTTTACTTTTCACTGCCATTAACTCAATGGCAAAAAGCTTTTCTTAAAAAAACTCAAATTGAAACAAAAACAAAATATTATATAAGAAATCAAAGTAATTTTGATTGTGAATTATTACTTATTCGATTGAAACTTTTTTTTATATGGCCAAGCAAAGTTAGTATGAAGTGTTAGAGCAAAATTTGTTATAAATTAAAGTTTTACGCGAATTGCAGGTAAGGTGGGTATTCATTAAACAGTGTAGTTCTGTAAATATTTGTATACCTAAGTTTAAATCTATATTTTTTATGGACTGCAAATTACACTTTTTGGCCTGCTATGCGTATTGTAGTGAATGTTGATCAAACGTGATCTCTGGTTAGCGAATAAAATCGATCTAACATTCGTCTATATATGCCAAGTTTTCTAGTCATCAAAACTTTTTCATTATAGTAAATACACACGAAAGAATAATTTAATTAACTATACTTCGATTATGGATATAAATTTTGTAATCCTCAACTAACTGATGAAGGATTTTGAAAGTAGTCCTGATGTGTTCCACGAGAGATATGTTCAATAATAAAACGCCACATGATGCCTTCTATCTGTTTATACATTACAATAGAACTTTTCTCGCTAATCCGTTAAATAAAAATTTAAGTTATTTTAGAAATTCATTCAATTTTTTAAACCACCATTTGGTTTCGAAAAACCAAACGTAAATTCTTGAATATGGTTTAAAATAATATCCTGAAATTATTTGACGTTTTGAAGGAATTTATTTTTTTTTTTTTTTTGCAAAAGTACAAAATGATTATAGACCTTTGGTCGATCGATACCTTGTTTAAATAACAAAATTTTCGCTCTTATGCAGAGAGCCAACATTTATTGCATATTCTGCTATAAGCTTCACTGTAGCAGATAACATTTTCATGCTCGATTTATGTGTATATGTATATTGAGAAGATTTTTTTCTGTTTTTGGCCAAAATGTAGGTAGAGTTTTATCATTGGCCTACATGGTTATTTTGCGCCAACTATATATACACAAAAATAAATAAACAAACAGCTTATCTGTGCGCCTCTATGTGTACGCTCACATCCATAGCTGTGTTTGGTAATTTAATATTTTATATCCCTATAAAAATGTGTGCGTATATAGATACATGTGATGTTAGGAAATGTATTTTCTCTTCTATCCTTGATTTACTTTACACCACTTGTTCCCACTTATACTCAAGCGAATAGGTTTTCATATGTCCCATAGAGTTTTAGAGCGCATCATACATTTGAATGTTAACATAACTATGTCATGAAACGAAAATAGAAAGAAAAAGATCAAAAAAGTGTTGAAATGCATTTATATTTCGTCGTTAGGGCATTTTGGTTGCAATGTACAAAAAATGTTACCGTGAAATCTACCGACAATCGGTATCTTTGTTTGATGCTAACCTTAAGGAATCTTTTTTTTTATAAAATTCCTTCACTTTTGAAAATTTGTTTTATTTCGATTATAGAAACCAAAAAGATTTTATGCTTTACGTATATTTGATATACGAAAAACGTCAATTCAAATGCTTTCCTGAAAAGGACCTGCTTTTCTTGATTTCTATCTCCATCGGTCAAGAGTCAACATAAACGAAGGGCTATAGCTTTTAAAATCAATTTCTTTTGAAATGGTTAGTTATTCTCAAAAACACTTTCGAAACTAAATGCGTTGATATGAGCAAAGAGTATAACAACCAATTTGCAATTCTCGGAAGCTTATACGACAATCAAAGTATTAATAGATCATAAGTGGTCGTAAAGTCAAGTGAATGCGGGTTCGGTTAAGTATTTATACATAATATGCCAGCAGCAATGGGGAGGTATAACCATGTTCGTCTTTACGATACTTCCAAGTGGTGGCACTCCCAAAAATTGAAGTAATTGAATTATTGGTGGTTAAAAACAGCTTAAAAGTGTGCGTGGATACACTTAATCTCAACATCGTAATTCCTTAGAGCTCATATCAAATATTAATCTGAATCTTGCTACCGATTCCATCTAAACCAACAGTAAAAAAAATGACAACCCATAAAAACATGCTCATACCTATAAAAAATAAGTGTTAATTATACCCTACACAACTTGTGGTAGGTAATGCGATCTAAGCTTGCCTCTTTGTATGTACGTGTATTATTGCGTTCAACGGACAAGTCGCAATTTTTGAGATATTTTGACGAAATTTGATACACCAACTTTTTTTGGCCCGAGGATCTACGTTATCGAAAATGGTTTCCATCGCACTATGGATTACGACCACGCTCCATATAACGCCCCATTTGAACAGAGCCCTTATATAACAAAAATAGGTAGATATAATAATATAATAATATAACAGGTAGATATATAGATATAAGTGTATATAAAGTTTATAAAACAAATGTGGAAAATCTGAATCGGTTGGAATTATACACTCGCATACAATCCTTCTTATGAAAAGTACTCCTTTATATTGCAAAAAATCCTATTTTGAATATATTATGATGAAAATGAGGCACCAATAGTAATTTGACGTTAAATTAACTGCCTGTAATGAATTTTATTAGATAGAATTTTTTAAGATAGGTGTAGGGTATTTAATGGTTCGCCTGAGCAGACTACTACCGGACGTTTTTTCCTAGCCAGAGGTTAGTATTGCTAATCAATAGTGATTTTACTTATAAACACAAAAAGAGTTTAGCGCCATTAATTAATTGCTGTCTACTTTTGACGAAAAGCATATTATTGTAGTGTTTGTACTGAGAAGAAGGTTACTCAAAAAGACAAATACAGTGAAAAAAAAAAATTCAGATAACCATAGGAAAATAAAACAATATTAAAAAAAATCGAAAGCCGTTCTATTAAATGTCGTTATTTAGAAATTTCACTGCATTTATCTAAAGCAATAAGCTTACATATAGGATTGCAAATATTTACATAATAAGTAGGCCCCTTTTTGGTGATCCATTAAGCGGTAGCAAAATTTGTTGAAAATTACGTTGAAAAATTTGAAAGATTTGAAAAGGATTTAAATAATCAACGGGGATATATGACGATAGAATAAAATATTTCATATGATATATTGCGTACGATAAATTTTCTCCTGGGATGTGCTTTTATACACATATAAATTATGGTTGTTACGTTATGAAAGATGTACGCATAAAATGTAAACTATTTCGTTAAAAAAAGACGGAAAGAAATAAAATGTGGATATAAATATGTGTGCATGTGAAAAAAATGAAAAATTTCTTCATACCATTGGATTTCATGTACGTTTTAAATGTCTATAGTAATAAACAGAGCATTCTATATTTATCTTCAAGACGTGTTGATTAGATGGGCAAAAATATGAAAATAAATATATTCACACCAATTTACTTTACTGTTTATCTTAATGTTCTATCCTACAACGCACAGTTGGAGGGGTATAAATTGGCTCTGAAGTTTTAGCTTGAATCTGTATATAATTTAGCTTTGCCTTCACCGTCAATGTGTAGCTTCTTATGCTTGTAATCAATTACGATTTTATGATTGCGTAAACAAATTGATTGAAATTTGTCCCGAGACGGGTGGAATATGGTATACGATTAAGTGATTGATTGCTTGTCGCTTTAGGTGAATGATGCTTATTAAATTATATTAAAATATTTTTATATCAAATTACCGAAATTTTTAAAAATTTTGCCGCACGAAGGAATAAACCTTTGAATTTAGTTCGAGAGCTCCAATATAATCCAAATATCAATTAAAAACCTCAACAATTTCGTCGAGTCTCTAACTTGGCCGAGAAAGATTTGTTTTATTATTTTTCTTCCTAAGAATACATGTCTATTGTTTCACTTCTAAACCAATTCAAACATATCTATTCATGATAAAGAAAAACTTAAGCTTAAAACAAACTGCAACAGATTTTAAACTATTGCAATTTTATTTGGCAGCCTATGAAGAAGAAAATACCTATCGGTTTACTAACAACATTGAAAGGAAGTTAACCGGTTTGCGGTAAAAACATGAGTTCATTTGAATTGTGTCTTACTGGCTGCATAATGAAATTTCTTTTGAACGCATGGAACGCATAGTAATTGACCAAATCATTAAATCTACATAATAAAAAGAAAAGCAACAAACTCACCTTTCGATATCGAAAATTTCAACCGAAGCCGAATAAAACTTAGACATGCAAATGAAGTACTTACTCACATCTTATTGTGGCTTTTGTTTGTAGACACATCATAAACTAATGGTGCCATATATCACTAAAAATTTTATGCAATGCTTAAGTATGATAATATAAAAATAGTTCAAAGCGAGAGTGGCTGCGTAGACGAGTGTGAAAAGGCCTTCGAAAGAATCTGCAGATAAGTGTAGAAATGCATGCTTGTTTATATACGAGTATATACAAGTTTATGTATTTATACGGATGGTGGTACAACTTTGTTTAAAAAGTTTTATCTTACAATATAATCAAAGCTTGTTGTTAATGAGGTTAAAGAAACGGTAAAGTTGACTGTACTGTAATTTTAAGGAAGAGAAAAAAAAATCATGAAAGGATTTCATACTATTAACAAATCAGCCAGTAGCTCTTAGACATGCAATCCAGAGTAAAATGAATCGATTAGAGATGAAAATTTTTTTTGTGCTTGTTTATAAAATGTTATAAGTATCCACTTAATCAGGTCACTATCTAATACGCCTAAATTATTTATTATCATTCTTTATATGAACGTATATCGACATATCTTATCGTCGCTAGTGATGATAGATAGATTTTGATTAAAGTCGCTTTGGTTACGTAAAATTTTTGATTTCATCTTTCGGCTTTTGATTTATTAAAAAAAAATATTTAACGTTTTTTTCAACTCTTACAGTAAATGTTGTAATACAAAGGTAGATTCTTAACTGAATTAAAATCCAGTTACGCTGCGATCGTTCAACGAATATTAACACTAATAATTTTCTTTGAAATACAGTTAAAAAATGATTATATATCGTAAAGTAAAGTCGTCATTTTTATGCGAAAATACATTTATAAAATTTAGCATAATGAAAAGTCGAAGAAATTCAATAAGGTCCTTTTAAATAAGTGGATACGAATTTTAGAATTTACATAAAAAATTTTTGAGATATATTATACGTTCGTTGATATGTATGCTCCTCTTTTCGCCTACTTTTCGTATAAAAAGTCGTCAAAGGTTAAAAAAATGAAATTGCTTGTGCTCATCGTTAACACTTTTAAAAGTATCATAAGTCAAATTTTCGATTTCGAAGGCTATATCTTTTCGTAGCTTCTTTTCATATAGACTAATTAATATTCAAAGCGCCTCGCAATGTATGACTGTTACTAAAAGAATTAATAATTGTTATGCTGGACTCAGCAATTAAATGCCCCTTTATAGGCAATTTTCGTTAGCAAAAACATGATTTGAATTAAAATTTTTCAAAGCATAGATTATAAGGATATAAGCGAAAGTTAGTTGTAATTTACGTAGAGAAAGGTTCTAAAAAAAATTCATTACTTAACTAACCGTCTAAAGTAAGTATTTGAAATAAATGTTCACAGTTGGGTAAGAATGTCTGATTTTTAAGGATAAGACCGACCGAAAAAAGACGGTAAATTATGGGCTTTTATTTGTTTTAACATTCCATAGTTAAAAAGTATAGAAATCAAATGCATTTGTATTCGTATTGTTTCGAGTAGAGATGCAAATGACACAGTTACCTCATGCTGATAATACATGTAAAAAAAGAATTGTATAACACAACAAAAAAATTATATCTATATGTATATGGCATAATAACAACAGCAATGAAAACAATGTTGTTTAAATGCTATTGTTTTTTAAACGCCCTGCATATTTATGCATGCATAGATGCAACATGTTTTATGCAGGATTACCACAAATAATAAAATTTGTCTCTACACCCACAACTTTTAGCTGATAGCATACTAAACTTGTTAATTCATATGCGATTCTTAGATGTCAAAGACCTTCAAAAGCATTCGAACAATTTCCTTTTCATAAATCTAATTATTTTGAATTAAAATCTATAAATTATAAATCTAATTATTGATGATTGAATTAATAATTAGATTTATGCAGGGAGCGTTAGGAATTAACGAAATACAACTTTGAAACATTTTTAGATTATTAAACAAATGAAAAATATATTCTTTAACTGTATGTCCGATATTGTTTTTTTATATTTTATGAATATTTATTACAAACTTATATACAAGTTTTGGTTAAAAGAGTTCGACGCGAGCCATCTATAAGACTGCAATTAATAAATATCTAAATAGCTTCCAGTTATGTAGTTATTTATGGCATGTGTTTGTTAATATGTTTTTGTTTGGTTTCATGAATATCAAATGAATTGCATTGGGTCTATGCGTTTGTGTCATACATCTTAGTAAAATATTCGTTGAGATTCACGATTCATATGAAAAACAAATGACTGTGGCTTTGTTTAATCAACATATTTTAGTAAGATAGAACCCATATTTACGGAGAGGGACTATAATGTCTCATATTAACTATTGACGGTGGGTGCCCAGTATTCGCTTCAAGTTGGTTATGACTTTTAGACTTGCTTTTATCTTTCTCAGTTTTATGTTATATAATTTAATTTTTTCATCTTCTTTTCCTCACTATTTTAGCGAAAACATAGAGTAAGTCCTTTTTCCCTTTTTTGTACCACTGACATACATTTATTTACTAGGTGAGTTTGATTTAGCTTTTTTTCTGGTACATATATACAGATGCCTCGGTAGCTATTCTGGCACATTATAGCTAAACGATATACACGCACATGTATGCTGACATGAGTAGTTTCTTATTTGCAAGCAGATTAAAAGCTTTCTTTGGCAGCATTATATTATACTAAATAAAGAAAATGTTAACTACGACTGTAGGGATGTTTAAATCATTTTAATGACGCTAAAATTGTTTTGAATTAGACGTTTATTAGAGTAGAAAGGCAAAACGGCAAACGAGGTTCTCATATCTAATTCTTCACTGCAATTTAAAAAGGAAGGTGCTTTACATTTAAAAATTTTATTATTTATCAAAATAATACTTTTTCTGAAGCTGACTGTGAGTTCAAATTTGTGTTGAAGAAGACAAGTAAGAAAATTATATTCGATCGATATTTTAAAGCGGCCCCTTATACCTTAAAAAGAAAGTTAAATAAACGCAACCCGAACTAAATCTCGATATTCTATGAAACTGATTTTCATTTCAGTTTTCACTTCATTTTTCATTTCATTTTTCATTTCATTTTTCATTTTTATATAAGCACTGTAAGATCGTTATAGTCGTCGTATCAACCTGCTTGCAAGAACTTCTAAAGTCTTTTTCTAAATTTGAAACCTGTATCTTAATTTTTGCATACGGGAAAATGCTTACCATCAACATCACATAAAGGGATAGATGGACATGGAATATAGCTCCACACGTTGGTCGTGAATGTAAAAAAAATCACAGCAAAGAAAACAATCTAACGTGGTTTTTAGGCATGTCCTTGATATCTACTGCTTGAAATAGAATAAATATGAAAATACTAACAGCTCTTATGTGTATTGCGGTTGGAACAATAGATTTATGAAACTATTATTGCAAAGAAGTGATTAAGTGGCAAATATTTCTAAACTATAAGTGCTGTAGCTCGTAAATTTTAGACAAAAAGTACTTTTAGATCACAAGCGAAGTGTTGGCGAGTAAGAGCATTACTTAAGGCAGAAAAATCCAAAGACCCGTACGAAAATAGATTGCTACTTATATTCGCACCTTCACTCGAGACTCGTAGATTCGTCTCAGGCGTTACCTTCTTACTTATATTGAGAAGTGATACGATTGACTCGCCTGTTGTGCTAAATGAAATCACCTTTCAATGTTCCCATACGTCCATTAAGAAACTGTGAAATGTTTATAAAACTTTAAAAGAAGTTAAAAAGAGAACTTAAATGTTTCGTCTTTCCATCGTTTTTTGTCTGATCTTTAAAAAAGCCTTCCAACATTCTACTTGAACGGTATTTATTTGTTATATACCATAAAAGAGGAGCATTATAGCTTTTAATTAAATTTTCATTAATTCATTAAAAATCTCATCAAAACATCTACGACATTGAAAAAAAATCAAATTTTTTTTCTTTATAATTTGTTAATGCACAGTGATTTTGATATAAGTCGGTTTGTAATTAAAATTCTTTTATTTATGTACGCACCACAAATTAAATTTATTGTTGGAATTTACAAATTTCCATCATCATGCGGTTAGTTTCGTAGAAATATCATTTCTATCTCAAACATTATTTATTATACTACAACAACAGATACATTAAACGTGGCAAATACTTTCAATCCATAGAGACAAGCATCCGAAACCATATAAAATCATGTATACTAGAGGAGTACGAAGTTCTGGTTACATAAAATCGATTTGTAAATGAAAATATTTTGATCAAAATCCATTTCAAAATTGCTTATCCTCTTTATTGAATCGATCGTTTTTATGCCTGTCATCGTGCAACGGGAGCTCTACTAATAATAGGTGTGGGAAAAATTATTTAGATATTGTTTTCTATTTTATTGAATTTGTGTTTTAATCAAAATGATTTTATTTGAAAGTGCAACGAATTTCTACAATTTTTACGTCAACACTACAGAACTTGTGGCATTTCTCGGCGAAAAACTGAATCAAATTATTTTCAACGAGGCTCTTTTTAATTCAAGGTTGTTCAACACGCTAATCCAACAAGTTTGGGCTATATGGTGAATGACTCAAAACTTCCCAGCCAAGCTTTCTCAATTTTTGCCAAGTTATTAAAGATACCTGTGATCGGGCTTTCTCACGATGGGACCCAAGGCCATTTTAATTCTGTCGAGTATTTTTCAAGCGATTGCGCTAATCAATTAAATTAAAATGAATTTATAAAGTATTTTTAAATTACATAAATCAATTTGTAATTTTAAAACATTTGTATAATAATTACTAACGAATAATATAATTATTTAATTTAAATTATTTGTCATTGTGGTTTGAAAGCATTTGAACAACAATTTGAAAAGAGCAACCATCAATGCTTTCTACTAATGAACTCTAATAATATTAAAATAAATTTCCTGAATGAAAATCCTGAAAGTAATGTAATCAATTTACTTCTATCTTTTGACAGTTCGTATGAAATTTAATCCTTTTTTCTCTGCATCATATGTAATTCTAATAAATCAACAATACTGTCGTAAGGATTGTTGTTATTATTTCTCAATATAACAATGTGGGCGAGATTAATTTTGTGGTTTATTGTTCATTTATCGACACATTTGTTATCAATCATTTATTTATATATTCATCTCTTATGAACAAACACACGTACAGAAGGAAAAGGCCACACACAGCAGGCTTCAGCCCTAAACACACAAATCATACAAAAAAAAGGCGGAAGATCAATACTCTATGGGTGTTGTGTTTATTTAATATATATTTACCTCCGATAAAATAAATGAAAGATAATTAAGGTAAGTGCAAGTGAATGTGTATTCTGCAAAGTACGATGTGATCATAATTTAGTTATACAGGAAAATAAATTTTTTTCTTTTTTATTGCATAATTTTTAAAAAAAAATATTTTACTTTTACTTATTCATAAAAATCAAAAATATCTTTAAATCGGTGAATAGGTTGATCGTAATAAAAAAATTAATCCATTCCGGGTAGTGTGCCAAACCTCTTTAAAATATTTGAAAAATTGTGATTTGTACACTAAGAACAAGAACACATAAACACTCATCAATTGGACAGATGGATAGGCGGACAGATGGGCAGATAAGCCTAAATCTATTCAGAAAATTATGATGAGATGATTAATGATCCTTTTAGGTGTTACGTAGATCACCACAAACTTCATATACGCTGCATCCCAATGCTGTAAGGTGCAAAAAAGAAAAAACGATGTTATAAGCTGCAATTACAAAAAGGTTTTATTTCGTTGTTGCTAGATTAGAGGACAGTAGTACTTGCCAGACTCTTTCAAATGTATTGAAAACTCATATGAGATTCAAAAAATGTTCCTGATAAAAATATGCCTTTTCCTCCCTTCCGCAATTCTCATATGCGTTAATACAAAATTAAGACAAAAATAAAACCATATACATACAAAGTAGCAGCAGGCGTGATTCATCCGCAAAATACGAAGCATTATTTTCAATGATTTGAGTTGCATAAAACTTATTTAAACGCACACACAAACAAGAATTCTTTGAAATGGAATTTTATAACCGATGTGCATATGGAATTTTGCGATTAGTTTTATTCATCGATGAATATTGACTAAAATTTAAAATAAAAATTTCTATAGAGACATATGTGACATGCATCTTAAGAATTCTTACATCGAATATTTCGAAAACCTATTTAGAATTTTTTAAGTAACAAGAAAGTTGTCATAATGAACTGAATACATCATTAAAGTAAATAAGAATTTTATCGGTATGTGCAGATAGTGGAGTGTACTGCATATTTACATTAACAACATTTATGTATAATAAAATATAAACTAAAGTTTATATGTATGTACAAGAACAGTACTAGCAGAATGAAAATAATAGTAACGAATTAAGAGTTATGTTTCAAGCATGTACTGTCTATGAACAAATGCAAAGTTCCCCAATAGACCAATCGCCGTGTCAGAAAGAAACAGAAATAAAAACAAGTGAAAGCATAACAAAAAAAAAAAACCAGTCGACCAAGGACGAACTTTGAATCCTTTACACTACTTTGTCTAATTCTTCATTCATTTTGGTGATAACACACCTAAAAGTTATGCATTTGCATAAAGCGATACTTTTTAACTCATGAGAGATGGGGAGTTATTTATTTATGCAAAGAAGGGATGGGTTGTTTTATATTCATATATACAAACGGATACTTTTTATCTTATGTGATTACTTGTCTTCATCTACTTTCATAAGAAAATATTAAACATTATTTCTTGTTTCCGCCATCCGTACTTGCATACTTGTCCTGTACTTGTGAAGTATTCGAAGTGATTCTTCACTTACTTTCGTCATAAAAGCAACAAATTTGACTTTATTGTCATACAGCAGCTCGCTTTTCATGAGCAACCTTATAAAGGTTGCAGATCCAAAAAGTAGGTTTGCTTAGTTCAAATTTGGTACAGTTAATTGCTGTGTCTAATTACTACTATGGACAAATTTTCACCATGAAATATTGAAAATTTGCCATATGCAGGTTTAGCTTTCGTTTGAAAAAATTGGCACATTCAGTCTAAACGCCTCAGGTTAATCTCGTTAAATACTACTACTCAGGGATATTTGTCGAGAAAATGCGTAAATTGCCATTTTTTTCATGTAAAGATTTTTCCGAAATAAGGCCCTTTTTAAGAATATGAGTCTGAATTGATTGGTATAATAAAAAATGGTCTATCTTAAGTCCTCATAGATGTTAGATACATTCTCACAAACCTTGTGTACCAAAATATAAAAAATAAAATATAAAGTGCAAAAATTACAAATAATTAAAAATTTTCATCTTCATGATTCGAAAACGTGACATACATATCAATTATTATTTTATGCGAAAATATGATACACGTTTCCATTCTTTAGAATTGTTTTCGTTCAAAAAAAAAGAAAGAAAATAAGTTTTAATTTAAGAAATTCTATCCGAACTAATACCATATAGGTTTCGTTTAATTACTTACAATCATTTTATTTTTCTTTATAAAACAATTTAGAAATTTAATAAAAAAAGCAATAAAAGAAGTTTCGATATAAGAAAAATAAGACCGTATTTGCAGGCTATATAAGTAGCCTAGTAGTAGTAGTAGTAGTAATAAATCAGTGTCTGCTGTTTTAATAGCAAGCGTTTGGAATGTACATTGGTTAAGTGCCAATTGCTTTGATTTGAATTTTATATCGAATATTTTCAATTGCTGTTCTATCGTTTGGTAAAAAATTTTCCCTAAATTCTGTTTAATATCATTCCTCTGATGAGGTTATGAGGTATATAGGGGTATATGAGGTAATATATTAAAGCTTTACTGTTGCTGTTGTCGTTGCAAGTATACTTACTGATCATTTTCTCCCATAGCAAGTCTCTGTCAAGGTTATTGTTTGCCGGTTTTAAATTATTTATTGCGGCTGCTATCATTTTGCTGGATGCGAAACGTGTAAATGTCAGAATTTTTTATTACCACCATTTTATATATACGACAAAACGCATATTATATTATAAGAAACATCGTTCGATTTTCATTCCACATTATACTATATTTTAAACCATAAAAGTATTTTTTCCTTTTATATGAAATAATCGATGTTGAAAAAAATTTAAATTAAGTTTTGTTAAAGGTTAAATTAATAGCATGTAGCATTCAATAACACATTCTTCTGAATATCTTAATATTAGTTATTGCCTCATATGAGTAAGTCAAAGGATTAAATTTCTTTTCATTTATAAGAAGTGCTGCGTTTATACTATTAATTATTTCGTAATATTTACAAAAGCAGTGCGTATAAAGAGCAATTTGCATAAAAATAATTCAAAGTATTAAATAACGTTAAGCAACCAAGTTCACTAACAACATCCATTAAAATGAAGCAAAAACTCCGAAATAACCATTAACAAACGATAATCGCACGTCAATGTTCCTAATAACTAATGCTCACAGCCGCATAAACATGAATCCCTCGGAAAAATATTCTACGATAATTAGCTTTTAGTTATCAGCCACAGCTTTGAATATAAAATTCTAGTTTGTGACAAGCATTGATTATAATTATGAGAAAAAGGTAAAAGGTTCTGTTGTGCAGTATGTAGCTGAGATAAGACTAGTTTGGTTAATAAATTTTCCTGATATTACTGCTCCTTCTCAGTTACACTAAGTACTTGAGCTGATAGTTTCTGGATTACGGAATTGTTCAAATCTCTTTCAGTAAAAGATAAGCAATAAGAAAAATTATTTCATTTTATATATTCTTTGTTGTAAAATAGACGTAAGTGTTTGCTAATTAGTAAATGAAAATAAATTTCTATCTTTCTTACCTCTCTGGTGCATTCAATGCGTTTAAACATGAATTTCATAAAAAACTTACTTGATTTTCTCCCATATTTCTTCGCCAAAATGCTTAAGTACCAACAGCTCCAAAGCGTAATTAACGAAGCCGTACTACAAAAGATAAAATGAAATAAACCAAATAGTTATAGTTATTATAATAATAAAATAGCGGATTATGAAAGAGAAAGAGAAAGGGAAATAGAGATAGAGATAGATAGATAGATGCAGAGAAAAAGAGAAATAGAGCAAGCGACAGGGAGTGGGAGAGAAAGAGAGATTGAACGACAGAGAGAGACAGAGAAATATTGAAGAGGAGGTTGGTAGTCATTGAATTCCTTTTATAAAATATTTTTTCAAAATTTTAAGAAATCTCTCTTGCGAACAAATTAATAAAGTTCAGGCCGTTTTCTATCCAATCTAAGTAGGGAAATTTTAATAAAATGAAGCTGCATCTTCAATTATCTTTGATTGAATCGAATTTTCGCTTCTCGAGTTTGAAAGTTTGCAATTAACACATACTTGACCGGCGATTTTAATCGGAATTTATCTCATATGATATGAGTTAAATCGTAATCAGTCAAAAATCGGTTAATGATACGCTTTGTAGCATTAAGAAAAAAGCTTTAGAAATCCAATATATATTCTTGATCAATGTCAAATTCAAAATTCAGCTTGACGTATTCGTCCGTCCGTCTGTCCGCTTATCTGGTAATGTCCGCGGTAACCTTTTTCGCGGTGGCAAAAACTAAAAGATCTGTATAAAATTTGTAAAAACATTGAAAATTCTTTCACATGTATTGATATTGAAGCTGGGTCAAATCTTGGTGTTTTCAGAGTGTTTTTCTCTCTGCTCATAAACTCCACAATAATTTCCACGGTATTCCATAAAAGTAGAAAAAATCTGCCACGCTCTTTAGTCTTTCTGAAATTTCTGTTCAATAATTTGTAAAATTTTCATCTTAAATTTCTTATATAAATTCTTAAATCTTGTTTTGTTGTGATTTGCTTATAGTTATTTACCATTTTGATGCGGATAGAGGAGTTTCACTTGGTTTTGTAGCTGCAATGGGAAAGTAGTGTTTGTTCAAATGTCAGCGTAGGCTTTTAATGATGTTTGAGCTTTATTGACTGGTTGCTTAGGGTGGCACTCGATTATCTAAATTACACTTTATGCATTTTACATTCATATTAATAAAGCGCTATTGTGTTGTTTATATAAAATGAAACTTTAAAAGCAATCTTTGCCTCTTTGATGTCTTTTAGTTGTTCACCCGGTTGTGAAATAAAAGCACAGTTCACGTCGAAAAATACTCATTTGCAGGAAGAAGAAAAAAAATTACTTTTTTTATTTCTTTTTTATTATTTAATTATATAAAAGCATTTTTTTTTTTTTAATTATTATGAATGAAATTATTTGCAATGTACACCATGCACAACAACTGCTTGTTGTTGATGTAAATTGAGTTAAATACGAATAAAGTGCGCATATGCTTGGAGTTGAATTTATAATAAAACCCGCACCTTAGCATGTTTAAAATTGCTTTTTTTTAAAAAAAGAAATGTTATTTAAATCATTAAATCAGTTGCCTTATGGCCGCCCGCTATATTAATTCGTTAACTTACTAGCTTGCGTTCTTTAATATTTGTTTACGGTATCCACTGAATTCTAAAATTTACAACCTGTATGTATGCATGGGAGAGATTCTACATAACTAAACAACTGCTCGTTCAACTTCCATGTCACTAATAATAAACAAGTGTAAGCGCATACCTAACACACACACACACACACACACACACACATTCATATGCATTATAGTTCTTTCCTACGCGAACGACTAATTACGTGTCCAACATACACTTTTATAAGTTGTTACCTTAGGTCCATAGGACAAGAACTTGTGCTTTTATTTGGTGCGTGTAGTTATTGCATTATTTTTTTATTGCAAACTTTATAGATGAGATTGTAGGCCTGTACACTTATATTACTATGAACAAAAAGTAGGTAAATTTTTGATTTAAATTTCCGGATACTGTGAAAACATTGAAGTTTTTTTTTTTTTTTGTGTGTGTCTACTATCTTTGACATCTATGTAGAGTTTCACTTGCATTGTGCATGCATAATGAATTGCTTCTCCCAAGTTGGACTCTTTTAACGGAAATGTGTAATTTGAGCTTTACGAAGACACCAAAGGTAATTACATTGATTTGAATGTAAGGCGAAAAGAAGATTTTTCAATGAAATATTTAACTTTATTAAAACGACTAGACCAGCCATCTAGTCGCAGAAAAGTAGAGCCGTTAACCGTACCTTTTATTATTCATCCCATATTAATCCATGAATGTATTCTTGTGGATCTAAACATATTGTAATAATAATAAATGTTTATTTTTATAAACAAGTTTGCCTTATTTTTTGATCCAATAATATACATACATGCTTACTTGGCAAAGCTTGCATTTTCTGTTTGCAAATTAAAATTAATGTTCAAGAAATTTCTCTTTGAAGTAGTATCTTACCCTTAGTTTAGAAAATGATATATATTTGATCGCAAGTAAGAAAATCTTATTCAGTTGTACCAAATCTTGCTTG
Source organism: Glossina brevipalpis (assembly GCA_000671755.1). Taxonomy (NCBI): domain Eukaryota; kingdom Metazoa; phylum Arthropoda; class Insecta; order Diptera; family Glossinidae; genus Glossina; species Glossina brevipalpis. Next base: position 856,344 of record KK351077.1, on the reverse strand, counting down.
TCCACAAATCGAACAAGGGTCACGCTTACAATATAAAATAAGCTGCAGTATCCAATAAGCGAGGAAACATGTCTGTTTTCTGGATATTTTTGTTTCCTTTTTTGTGAATCATTAAATTTTCATAGTATTCTCATTTTATTCTGAAACTAATTTAGCAAAAAAAAAAAAAACAACTATGCACGAAATCGAAATCCCGTCTTTTTATCATAAGCCCAGTATTTATCTTTCTTTCCCCCTCCCTCCAGCTCTCCTGTCTCTCTTCCTTTAGTTTTTCTTGCTCTCCTTGTCCTTTCTCTCTTTATCTCTCTTGCCCACCGTCCAACTCTGTCACTCTTCCTTTCTCCCTTTCACTCTCTCTTCTTTCATACTTGTAATTTTCCTTCGCTATATCGTGTTATTTAATTTTTCAAAGTTAATATTTCAAACTTAAATTTATAATGAATTTATGAAGTACCCGAAGATTGCCAGTATAATTTTGAGTTATTTTTAGGACAAAGCTATGTGAATATTTGATATATTTCAAGCAAATCTCATATTAAATCGCAAATGAAAGTAATGCTATCTAAAAGAAAGTGCTTTCATCATACGACAAAGATGGATTATAGAAAACTTATATATAGCACGCATTGAAAGTTTTTCTCTGTTTCGTTACAATCTGCATTTGTTTGTGTAGTTGTCCATTTTAGGCTATCGACATTCTAAAAAGGTACTTCAACTTTGTCACTGAATTTTGTAACGAATTTTGGAAAGGCAATCGGAGACTTCACAAGCCGTTATATATTACTGATGAGTTTGGAGATCCCATATGCCGGCTAAATTATTTAAAACAAAGTTCAGTTACGAATTTGAAAAAGATAGCGGATAGTTTTAAACATCCAATGTAAGATAGAGTTCAATCTGAACATTGTTCGCTAATGACTATATTGTTAATTGTGAAAAAGTAAACTTTTCATGCATTGTGGTTCCACTAGAATGTCAATCATACTTCATTTCGCATACACAATTGTATTGTTTTACAGATTTTCGAAAAAATATGCAATAAATTAACTTTTGTTAACAAATAGTTTGGTTTTACATCAATACCTATATACGTAACATATCGATCTCTTTATTTTGAAAAAGTTTTTCATTGTGTTAACTTATCTTACTCGAAAAATAATTTGATGGATTTTGAAATTTAAAGTTAAATCAAAAAGATTCATGAAATGTTAATGCTGTAGTGTGTAGGTATTTTTTTTGACTAAAAAATGTTTTAAACTAAATTTAATTATCACTGAAGCTCGGGATTGATTAAGACAATTAATGATAAATCGATAAAGTGACATAAGTCACCTTTTTTATTGCAGTTTTTCCGAAAATGTACTTTCAAAATAAACAGACCATAATATACGGAAAGAATCATTATGGTATAATATAATATGTACATTTGCATATGTATTATATACACAGAGAACAGCGTAAGATGTAAACATATGCAGAAGGACAGATTTAGTTTTGCTATAATTAGTCTCCTTTCAACGAGTTTACTTGAAAGATTTCTCTCCTAATTGTTCTGTAATTTTCGGTTTATACTGTTTTGAAGACATGGATGTTGAAGATGTGTGTTTTCAACAGGACACACAACAGGACACAAACTGTCAATTCTGAATGCTACAGACAGATAATCACCAATTTTCTTTTAAAAGAAAAATTAATAATAGGGATGTTAAATATATATGTGTTATCAACAGGAGGGTGTTACAAGCCATACAACATGCTGCGTGTTCGCAAGAAATTTCGCGGATGTGTAATTGTGCGTTTTGGCGTGTACGTGAATTGGCCATCAAGATCGTGTAACTTCTCATCGTTGGATTTTTTTTTTTACGGAATTTCACATTGGATCGAGTTCATGCGTACAAACTCTAAACGCTTTGAAAGCGAACATTCATCCGGACTACTGCCCGCTATATGTAGGCAAATTGTCAAAAATTACCTCAAAAGGATTCAGTCCTGTAAGATGTTCGGTGGAGGACATTTCAGTGACGGTGTATTCCACGAATAATGGCAAGGTCCAAACAGTATATTGAAAAAGAAAATTTAATTCAAATCTCAATCAGAGGTGTGTTTTATTACGTTTACTATAAAACCACATAAAGGATGACACTGCATATGTATTATTAAAATCCATAAATTATATATGAATTGGTCTTTAGATTAACAGACGACTATTGCGTTATATTTGCATAAATTAAATAACAAACGGGAACTCAGCATCTTTATCAGCCACTAACTAATTCAAATGTCAAAAAGCCATATAATCTGCCCGTAAAAGTAATAAAATAAATAAAGGTGATTTATTGCTTCTGGTTATCCGCCTGGTTTCGACCATGCCCATACTCAGGTTTTTGAGTGAAATTAGTAAACCCTATATATAAAAGAATTGGCAACAGTACGCATTTTAGGGTTAAACCCTTGTCTTGAGACAAGTAATCCTTTCATTAGAACGCTGTAAGCTGCTTGTAGATACCAATTTCGATTTATACTCGCGTTCTTTTTCTGTTGCACTTTTGCAATGCAAACACCGGTTCGATAATATTCCACTAATGCAATTGTTAACTTATCGTCATGATTATAATGACAATAAATCGGCCTTTATGGGCATAAAGAAATCTATATAATTTGCTTAAATGGTTGATATGCGTATTCGTCCTTTGACAAACTGAAATATCGAAGCTAAGTACAACAAATATAATCAAAACAAAATAAGGCGCGTTTTTAAACACTTCGTGTAATAAGTAAGTAACATGACTTCGAAATAATTTGTCTGAGGATGCCTCCAATAACGTTTTTATTTTTTTTTTATTTCGTAAAAAATAATTTTTTTCTGTTTGGCAAACTTATTTACTTAATTGTGACAATTTTTAAACATTATTGATCGATTTAATCGTTCGATTTTAAAGTTTAATCTTGAAATTAATTAATTAATTAACACATCAAACTAACTTGATGAAAAGTTTCTTGAAAGAAACTTTATTGCTTTAGAATTTTTGAAACATACGCACATGCTTTTAAAAAAATTCGTATATGTAATGAAATCAATTCTCCGCATTCACATCTAAAAGTTCATAAAACAGAATGCCAATGAAACATTTTTTTTTTTTTTTTACTAGAAAGAAAAAGTGCAAACGCATTGGTAGGCATACTTAAGCACATAAACACGCACGCACTTAAATTCTGGCAAAAGAAATAACGCGGAAATTTAACGAATACATAAAAAGGATTTATTTATTCATTTTGTATGCCGTTAATTCGTTATAGACTTCAGTAAGAGAATTGCTGATAATTCCTTAGAAACTTCAGAAACATAAACCTCAGAGAAAAACTTCGTTCGCGTATAGCGTGTCTAAGTATTTTAATCAAGTCGATAGTAAAACGATATACATATAGTATATACGTTTGTATATCTATACTCGCACGTAAAATCATTCAATCATATATATTACATTTTATGAAATTGATGCCATTCGTAAGGTTATTGTTCACAAACGCTTATCATTAGTATTTCTTTAAGATTTTTTGTTTGTTTATTATATTTCTATACTCTTGTAATTTTTTCAAATTCTAAATCTTTTCTTTATCATCACTTTCGTTTTTCGCCTTACACTGGGAACATTCAAAGACAGATATTTAATTTTGAACGGCATGCACACACACCAATATTAACATGCTTCAATTTACACAGATGTGTGTATATGTATGTAATATTTTACATTTACTTTAAAAGAGACTTGTTAGGTATTTCCTTTTTTATTTCGACACTTGTTTACCGTTTCCTGTCTATCGTTTAGAACCGTCCGCTTTAAAGAGTCGTTAAAGACTAACACATTTTCAGAGGTACCGCATTTATATATAAACGGATGGCGCTTTACAGGATACTCAGCTGTTTTCTTTCCTTCTTCTCTTCGATTTTTTCATCCTTTTCGTATTATTTCTTACTTTTGTCAAATGAAATGTAAAGCATGGTTGTTATTTTGAGAGAGAAATTTAAAGAGATTATAGGTTTAAAACCTTGCTATGTGTTTTAATTGAAAGCTTTTTGAAAGTCCAAAGTTTATGAATTATCAGAAAAAAATTATTTACTTCTTATACCTATAATAAACTTACACAGAGAGCATTTGGAGTGCCTCGGGTTTGTTGGATTTCACTTTTGCGGTTAGGAGTATGTTTACCACAGATATTATACAGACAGACGGACGGATGATGGTGATCAAGAATATATATACTTTATGTGGTTTCCTTCTGATTGTTACAAATCAAATGATAAAATGAAATATAGCCCTCACCTTCGGTTGTGGATACAAAAAGTGTATTGCAACGAATACGTATCAATCAAGCGAGTTTTTGCATGGTTCAAGCGTTCCTCAGATGAACGAGAAGATATCGAAGATTATCCACGTTCGGTTCGCACTTGCGCGTCAAAAACATGGGAAAGTATTGAAGACGTAGGTAATCTGATCCGATCCCATCCGTCGCTAAAGTATGCGTGCAACCGCTAAAATTTTAAGAATTGACAAAGAAGGCGTAAGGCAAATTTTATATAGTAATTTGAACAAGCAAAGAATGCGTGCGAAAATCGTTCATAAAATACTCACGTTTGAATAAAAAGAAGTTCACAAAAATGATTATACTCACGCTTTGAACACCATTGAAAAAAACCTTAGATTTCTGGAAAGATTGATAACATGTGACGAATCTTTGTTTTTCACCTATGATCTTGAAACTAAGCGATTTTAAAGAAAGAAGAAAAAGCAGCACTCATCATCAAAGAAGAAGACTACCAGCACTTTTTCAAACAATAAAAAATTCGCAAGGAGCATTGTAGGGATAAAGAAGGGGAGCATATTGAAAGTGCTTATAATAATAAGTATGTAAATTAAAAATAAATTTTTTTGTGGCAATACTCGCATTGTTTCAGTCAATCGCGAATTCCCTAAATGAATGAAATGTCAAAGTTATTTCACTTTTGTTGTTAGATTTTTAATATTTTTAATTTAATTGAAACTTCTTATAATTATTTATTATTATAATATATTTGAATATTTGTTTTCATTTAATTTTATCATTCGAAGTACTCACTTCGCCAACGCAGTGAATGTATTTTACTGACTGCGCGAGACAGTGTTAGGCAAATTGGACGTTTTTGTTTTGCTTTTTAAGTCCTTCTGTTTGGAGGAACCTACTATTTGCATCCATGAGTTGCGAGTATGTTTATCCAAAATTATAAAATATAAAAAAAGTATAAATCCCTGTAATGTCGCTGTTATACAGAAAAGATATGAAAATATAATCGTAAGATTCATGTAAGCCAGTAGACCAAATATCCAGGACAAGCCTAAAAGAAAAAACAGCAACACCATAAGACGTATTTCTTTAATAAGGCCGGTCTTTTGATACGATTGCATAGGCGTGGATGGATGTGAGCGACATAGACTATAAAATATGTATAAAATCACCCCAATATTTATGGTAACTACTATAGATATGGGTAGAAGTACACCAAAACGTAAGCCATGACCGGTAGGATAGCAAATACCAGCGTTCTTAGTCCATTGTTCGTAGGTAGGTACATAAGATTTAGGTGTAGTCAATGCTACATACAAAGTTGGTATCAATGGTAGGCTCCACGCAATTATAGCCGATTTAGTTATATAGTATTTAGGACGTACTATACCAAGTACTACGACAAACCGTTGATACTGTAAAATAGCAATTATCAACATCCAAACAAACAAAACCAGAACAATATATTGTAGAAAAGCTCCCATTATTACACAATAAGTCGCGTTGGCCATCAGCTGTTCAATTACGAAGTTTAGATTAATGGCGATAAAAATTATGATGATCAATGTAAGTACAGCACATAAATGGAGCAAGATTTTGTTGGAACCCAGAGAACGCCAATTTTTGACTAGCAGAGCAGTAAACCATATGACTAGTAGTCCTATCAACGAAACCGTGCATCCAATCAACGAAATTATATCTAACGCTTTTATGTGTTTTAAAGTAATCAGCACAACATTTTGATCCTTCGGTTGTTCAAGGACACCTCCCACTAAATAAGAAAATGGTGTTA